>JAHKBH010001659.1:0-15341 GCA_019049505.1 Pachyrhynchus sulphureomaculatus
GCGGCCGTTTTTTTCTAAAAAAGTTAACGTTGCTGAACCCGACATGTCGGGGCACTCCATACCCCTAGCATCGTCGCTCAATTTGTTGGGAGCAAATATGTCCTGGCATGAACATGCATAGCTAGGAGAGCTTCTCAAAAGTTGGGAATATTATTTCGAACCAGAAAGTTTTACACCCCACAACAACTGTTAATTCTTAACAAAGCTCAAATTCGACCAACTATGGAATACTGCTCCCACGTTTGGGGCTCCGCTCCCAAACATACACTGTATTTGTTGAATTCTGTTCAGAGAAGAGCTGTCCGTCTGATTGGAGACCCGGAATTGACCGGCGGCCTTGATTCGCTGGAACATCGAAGAACGGTTGGCGACTTGAGTATGTTCTACAAGTATTTTCATGGAAAGTGTTCGAAGGATGTACCGCGCTTAATTCCTCCCAAAGCGGTGCATGTTAGAAATACACGTCGCGCTGGTGCTTCACATCCGTAGGAGGTTCAACTTGTTACTCCGCGTACAACGCTTTTCAAGCAGTCTCTTATATGGAGAACATCATCCCTTTGGAATAATTTGTCCAGCGCTGTGTTTCCCACCGAGTAGAATTTACAGCGATTCAAGAACAACGTGAATCGCTTTTTCCGCACACATGCCGCTCCTGGAGCGCTTTAGGGACTTCCCTGTAGCACGTGTGCTAGACCCATAAAAAAAATAGATATAAAAAAGTAGATATCAAAGGAATTCCTTTTCGGGCAGAGGGTATAGAACTCGCTAAATAAATCTATTTTGTATAATAATATAAAAAACTGACTGACTGAAGCCTCCAAAAATTGTGCTAAATTGTAATTTGTTTAGCCGAGAGAAAAATTTTATAAAAAACATAACCCTTCAATTCGTTTTTTTCGTTAGGTTAGTTTTTTTCGCAGGCATAGGTCGACATAAGCGCGTAAACTCATCGGGAATAATGCATTTCATTTTCATTTTTATTTTCTTTGTTGACTTACTTCTTTCAATGAACGTTGCTTTGACATGGTTAGGAAGTATACTTATTCTAACTTAACCTAGTATTTACAAGGTTGCTCCTAATCTATCATGATTATGACCTAACCTAACTTAATCTAGGGCCTATGCTACCTGAACCTAATTTTACATTCTTCTCTCATAGTGGGTTGGGAGGGCCAGGGAAAATTTTAAAATTAGATGTTTTCGTCAAATACAAGTAAACTGAAATTAATCCAAGTACACTTTTAAAATTTTATATAATTTCAATATCTCCGATTATTCAACTGTCACATTTAACGAGATGGCTTATTTTAGAACTATAACATATTTTTTTTTTTATGGGTCTAGCACACGTGCTGCAGGGAAGTCCCTAAAGCGCTCCAGGAGCGGCACGAGTGCGGAAAAAAAAAAAAAAGCGATTCACGTTGTTCTTGAACCGCTGTAAATTGTACTCGGTGGGAAACACGGCGCTGGGCAAATTATTCCAAAGGGATGACGTTCTCCATATAAAAGATTGCTTGAAAAGCGTTGTACGCGGAGTAACAAGCTGAACCTCATACGGATGTGAAGCACCAGCGCGACGTGTATTTCTAACATGCACCGCTTTGGGAGGAATTAAGCGGGCTACATCCTTCGAACACTTTTTATGAAAATACTTGTAGAACAGACTCAAGTCGCCAACCGTTCTTCGATGTTCCAGCGAATCAAGGCCGCCGGTCAATTCCGGGTCCCCAATCAGACGGACCGCTCTTCTCTGAACAGAATCCAACAAATACAGTGTATGTTTGGGAGCGGAGCCCCAAACGTGGGAGCAGTATTCCATAGTTGGTCGAATTTGGGCTTTGTAAAGAATTAACAGTTGTTGTGGGGTGTAAAGCTTTCTGGTTCTAAATAATATTCCCAACTTTTGAGAAGCTCTCCTTGCTATGCCTGCAACATGTTCATGCCAGGACATATTTGCTCCCAAACTAACGCCCAACAAATTGAGCGACGATGCTAGGGGAATGGAGTGCCCCGACATAACTATGTCGGGTTCAGCAACGTTAACTTTTTTAGAAAAAACTGCCGCCTGGGTTTTTGTAGCGTTAAATTCCACTTGGTTACTGTCACCCCAAGATAGAATTTCTTCCAGGTCTTTGTTAAGTTGAACGACCTCCTGCTGTCTGCGGACATTCGCCTGAGCAGCCGATGTCCGAGCGTTCAAGGCGAATGAAGAGACAAGCGTACTGTCATCTGCAAAGCTGTAGATTGGATTCCCGGTCTTTTCCAGCAGATCGTTAATGTAAATGAGAAAGAGAGTAGGAGACAGTATGGAGCCCTGGGTGTTAGAAAGAAATCCATCGACCGCCACTCGTAAAGAATGCTCTCTGAGGAAATATGAGAGCAACAAACAGAACCTTTCAGACATACCATAAGAGCGTAACTTAGCCAACAGTCCATCGTGCCAAACACGGTCGAATGCCTTGGATATGTCAAGAGCAACCGCTCGAGATTCTCCAAAGTGTTCAATTGCGTTGTTCCAAACATGTGTTACATAAGTCAGAAGATCTCCTGTTGATCTATGTTTACGAAAACCATATTGGTGATCGCTAATAGTATTGAATCGTTCAAGATATTTTAGAAGATGCTCATTGATAACCTTTTCCATGACTTTTGATATTATTGAAAGCAGTGCAACTGGTCGGTAGTTATTTGGCAAAGTCTTCTTGCCTTTTTTAGGTATCGGCTGAACCGTGGCACATTTCCAGCAGGACGGAAATATTCCCTTTCTATAGGATAGGTTAAAAAGTCTACAGAAAACTGGTGTCAGTTCCCTCGCACAGTTTTTAGAACTATGTCAGGTATTCCGTCCGCGCCAGAAGCTTTTTTGGTGTCTAGCTTCATTAAATATGCTTTATGATACGCTGTCTGAAGACAACATCGGTCGTCCTTAACTGCAATATGGGAATAGTAGGTGGTGTTTTTCCTTGGAAATCGACAGTAGAATGTGAAGCAAAGAGTTCAGCCAAGTTTGATTTCTCAACAGGTGTCGTTGCAAGAGAATTATCTGGCCGTGTGAGTGGTGGTATGGTGGATTTAGTGAAATTTTGACTAACTGCTTTAGCGACTGCCCAAAAGGACCTGGAATTGTTGGGACAAGCGAGAAGTTGAGTTGAGAGTTGGGTTTTGTCGGGTCGAAAACAAACTTATATCCAAGGAAAAGTTCGAAAATATTTCATGAGATCTTCCCATTTAGCAGATTTGTAGTGCCAAATAGTTCCCTTGCACAGATTTTGAGAACTATGGCAGGTTTTCCGTCAGCGCCAGAAGCTTTCTTGGTGTCTAGCTTCATTAAAATACCCTTTATGATGCGCTGTCTGAAGCGAATTTATTAAAATAAATACTTCTACTTAGAGTACAAATACCTCATGTATTACTATTTCATATTTTAGATGCTTTATCGAGAAAAAGAAAACGAAGATCCACATAGACTAACTTTGCCAGGATGTGAAGAATTTTGTCCTTTTGACAAATTTGTCCAACTAACATCAAGTATAATACCGAAATCTAATGTTGAGTGCTATGGAGAACAGCAATAATAATATTTTAATTAAACTTTGTAAAACTAATTTAAAGGGACCTACCTAAGTTGAACTCTTCAAAATGCTGAAAATCGCAGTTAAAAAATCAAGTAAATTGCGTCTCAGGTGCGCGAGAACGTAATGCAATGCGCGTCCGCTTCAGCTGCTAACTCAGTGCGCCTTATGCATCCCTTGTTTCCCTATCATCTTTTTTCACCTTATCATGAAGACTATCGCTTTATCGCTATAGGATTCATAATTTCATGTAGTGAGATGTGAAGGCAGCTGAGATTTTGTTTTTTTTGTCAGTTATTAAAATTCCTTTTTAAAGTTTTCTCAAAATGCATTTTTCAACCTAATGTACATAGTTTATCTGTTGAGTTTGTATCAATTGAGATGAGTTTTTGAGGTATAGAACGAGGTCCTTTGATGACAATTTCTTCATTATTTTTAAAAATATTGCTGGAAAACTGTAAAAAGCTGTCATATGCTAATTTGGAGTTTTTAGTCTGAAGAAAAATATACACTTTTTTTTCTTATTTCCGAGCTAGAGCCTCATTCTATCACTAGCCATTTCTGACTTCGAAACCACAGCCGCAGGATTATACTTTTAATTATTTGAAGCAAAAAGAGATACACCACAAATATCAAAATCATTTGCGCACATTATCATTTTTTTTACCATTTTGCCTCGATTTCTACCTAAAAATTAAAAGCTTTATCTTAATATGCCGTTATCAATCAAGGTTTAAGTACCAACCTGTAAAAGTATTTGGAATTGTTTAGCTTTAATTTATATTCGTTTGTATTACGTTTAAAATTGTTAAGTGTTCAACTCCGGTAAGTCATCTTAATAAGTTGAAATAATTTCAATAAAGTTTAACGCTACCTCATTGTATATTGTTGTTTAATATCTTGTATGTATCTACAAGCGCAGTATAATATAACCAAATTAAAACGCTGGAAAGTCGAGTTTTTATAATGAATGTCAATCTTCTGTTCACCCATTGTGACAGAATGAGAGCTCTTTTAGTTTACAATCAACCACTGCCCAATAAGCATCGACAATGCCAAACAATACCTTAGCGAAACGTCTGCGACTATCACAAGAAAATTTATAGTATATAGGCCCCCCCCCCCGCACACTAGCAACTTTTTAATTGAAGTGATTAGACAGTTTAGTTGCTCTTAGTTGCTGCAACTAATAATGGGAGCACACTTGCAACTAAATAGTTGATCTTCACTGAATTAAACAATGGATTTTATAGAGACCGCATGCATTTGTGCTTTGAAATTTAGACGAAATAAGAAGCGACAAAAATTATGGGTACATCCACTATTAAGTAATCGACTTTGGGATGGGCAATTTTACAAATTGTTTGAAAGTTTACGAAAATATGAAACAAAGTTTTTTAATTATTTCCGCATGAGTGTGGATAGTTTCGATTGGGAGATGGTATTGGGAGGTGCTCCACAGTTGTCGATGCTTGTACATTTTGATTTCTTTGACTGCTTTGATTCTCTAAACTACCAGACATTCGAACACGTCTCATTACATTCATTATTTCTGTCCTGGAAATGAATTTTTGGTCCTCCGTAAATTTTTTGAAGGGAGGTACTAGTGATAATAAGAAATATTTATCTTCGTCAATTTCTTTATTGTCATCTTTTTTTTCCCTCAGAATATTTAATAAAGAATCTTCGTACGTGCTAGTACTATTTCGAGGGGCCCTCTTTCGACAATCTCTTTTTTTTAGAAATTATCGGACCTTCACTGGTATCCTCCAAGTCACATGCAATATCAATTTCGTTTTCTGAATTGTCAACAAGACTGTTTAAACTTTTTCGATTTTCAAAAATAACAGGTTTATTTGCGCCTTTTTGTGGTTCCAGAACCAGAGGGGGCGTTTTTTTTGAGCATCGTACTCTCGCTTGAAACAAGTCCTTAGGTTTTTCCATTTGTTTTGTAACTCCTTACCTGAAAGAAAGGTTTATGTACAAATTACACATTAATAGAACAACTAATTTTTTTCTTTTTTTTTGGGTATTTAGCGACAGGCAACAGCTTTGCATCACTACATTACGAATTTTTACTTGGTGATTCGACAATAAGAAAAATTATTAGAGAAACCTGTGACGTACTTAGGAAATGTTTATTACCACATTACATGCCAGCAATGGATTCCAATTATTGGCTAAAAGTTTCACAAGATTTTTTTGAGAAAACGCAATTTCCAAACTGAATAGGCGCGGTCGATGGGAAACATATTAGAATAAAGAGGCCTAATTAAACGGGATCTGAATTTTATAACTACAACACCGTCCTTTTAGCCATAGCAGACTCTAATTATAATTTTATTTATGTTGAAGTTGGAGCTTATGGAGCTTCAAGTGATTCAAACCTTTTCAAGAAATCACTATTTTCACGTAAACTTGTAAATAGTGAATTAAATATTCCCGAAGCTAAATGTCTTAAAAATGATGTAAATGGTAAGGTAATGCCATTCGTAATTATAGGGGACGAGGCATTTGGTGTATCAAAATTTGGATTACGGCCATATTCCGGTAGAAATGTATCAGTTAAAAAACGAATTTTCAATTATTTATAGACTATCAGTAGAATGATTGAATGCACATTTGGATTTTTAGCCAACAAATGGCGGATAATTACCTGATACCTCACTTGATTTTAGTGAATCTATTATAAAAGCATGCCGCATAATTATATTAGAAAACATGACGGGGTGCAGTTTGAAGATACTCTTTATGAATGCCCTTTGGAATGTATTCCTTCTGTTGGAGTAAGAAGCAACACTACAGGGATTTCAACTAGAGATTATTTGACTTCACCTTATGGATCTATTCCTTGGCAGTACGATAAAATTTGATTTAAGTTATTAGATAGGCATTTTTTGTTCTGGTTTGTTGTAAAAAAAAAAACGATAAATAAATATGCTATTACAACTTACCTTTTTCACATTTATCTTTGTCTTCCAATTGGTTTCACTTTTCAATAAATCGTTGGCAAAATTCCGTCCATAATTCTTTTTTTAAAATTTTATTTGAATATTCTTTAAGCTTTATGTTGTATAAAGCTGGACGTTTTTTTCTACTTCCTCGATAAATAATTCAATATTGAATGACATATTTAAATTTAGACTACAACAAAAAAAAAGACTACTTCACAATTCACAAGAATGATAAGCACGGACTGGCTCGCAAGTCGCAACCACCAACTATTTAATCGCCGGTGTGCGGTGACCTGTCTGATCCTGCATGATTCATTTCTACCGGCAACAGTTGAATCACCCACAAAATAGAACAGTTTGGATATTATTAGTTGCTTCAACTTTTTAGTTGCTCGTGTGCGGTCTACCATAAGAAATAATGTGTTGTATTCGGGTGATTAAAAAGTTGCTTGAAAAAAGTTGCTAGTGTGCGGGGGGCCTTATAGTAGTTATTCAGCAAAAACGTATCAATAGATAGCGGTAGGTACATCCCTCACTAGCTTATTCAGTTTGTTCTGAATGCACCATTGCGTAAAAATCAAATTGGGTTTCTCTGCGATTTACATAATGGATGTACAAAAAGGCCTGCCGAACTTCGGTGGACGACAAGGAGCATTCTGGAAGACTTTAGATTACAACCACGCCTGAAATCGTCATTAATATTCACCAAATTTTTCATGAAGGGCGTGGGCAATCCGGAGCATCTCTAACGAACTTTCTATGCTTTAACAGAATCGTTAGGCATGCGTCGAATCGCAGCAAAATTTGTTCCGCACCTGTTGACAAGTGCTCAAAAGGAGTTTCGCATTGATGTTTGCACTGAACTGAAAGATCTTGCTTCCGATGATGATGTGAAGAATCATTGCAACAATCTTAGCAATTCAAGAAATATCGATAAGAGAAGAGCAATATGAAAAGCATGTTTATTGTTTCTATGAATGTGAAGGAAATCGTTCAATCAAAATTTGCCCAGTAAGGGCAGACATTGAATTCGGTATTCTTCTACAATGGCAAAGTTTTATGACAAGAATAATTTCCTACTGCATTACAACAACGCACTTACCATAGTTCGTTCTGTACTCCATATTTTTTGACAGAGATCCCTCGAACCCCCCATATTGCATTGATTGGGACTCGCTTCGAGAGGGGCTAGGAAATATCAGGTGTACAAGTATAAAATGTGGATTTTTTTTCTAAAAAAAATGAATGATAAAAAAGTGTTTTATTCAAAGTATGCTCCATCGCTTGTTATACATTTTTCCCATCTTTCGGGCAATTTGTAAATACCACGCCAGTAAAAATTTTCCCCTTTTGCTGCGAACCATTCATCGAGCCATTTTTTCACATCTTCGTACAAATCAAAGCGCTGCTCAGCAAGTTCGTGACCCATCGATGCTAACAAGTGGTAATCGGAAGGAGCCAAGTCTGGTGAGTAAGCCGCATGGGGTAGAACTTCCCAGCTGAGTGCTTCCAACGTGTCGCGAACTGGTTTTGCCGTATGTGATGGAGCATTGTCATGAAGAAAAATGACTTTGTGTTGCCTCTTTCGGTATTCTGGCCTTTTTTCAAGCAACCAACGGCTCAAATCGGTCAATTATTGTTGGTAACATTTAGTATTAACCGTTTTCCCCAGATTTTAACAGCTCATAATAGACCACGCCCCTCCGGTCCCACCATCGTCCAGAGCATCGTCTTTCTGCCAAAGCGATTCGGTCTTGCAGTCGATGTGGATGGTGCGCCTGGGTCTACCCGTGATTTTTTTGCTCTTGAGATTCTCAAAATAAATCCACTTTTTATCCCCTGTAACTATACGATGCAAAAAACGACTTCCTTTTGTACCGAGCGAGCCAAATGTCACACATGTTTTTGCGCTTTTCTATTTGCCTGTCGTTCAACTCATGTGGTACCCATCTACCGGTCTTCTGAATCTTTCCCATCTCTCGTAGCCGATTGGAAACATCTTCTAACTAACTAACGCCCAATTGCTCGGCGAGTTGTTTTTGTGTTTGCGAATCATCTTCGTCCAACAATGCTTGCAATTCCACATCTTCGAATTTTTTGGCGGTTTCCACGTTCCTTGTCTGCAACATCGAAGTCACCACTTTTGAAATGCCGAAACCGTCGTTCACACGTATCTTGCGATGGAGCATGTTCACCATAAGCTTCTCGAAGTAATCGGTATGATTCAACAGCAGTTTTTTTCAAATGAAAACAAAAAAGTAATGCTGTCCGCTAATGCTCTTTGTTCGGTATAAATTTCGACATATTGAACACAACACAACACTATGCACACATTTTTTCCAATTTATCACTAGTGCGCATGTGACACTTGTTAATGACACAACAAAATGGTGCAGTGTCAAATCTTTATAGCACAAACTGCACTGGTGCACCACCTGTTGTCTGAATTCCGCATTTCATACTTGTACACCTGGTATAATGAATGTTAATCTTCTGTTCACCCATTGTAACAGAATAACAGCTCTATTAGTTTAGAGTCAACCACTGCCCAATAAGCATCGGCAATGCCAAACAATACTTTATCGGAACTTCTGCGACTATCACTTAAAGCACAAGAAAACATGTAGTATATGTAGTAGCTATTCTGCAAAAACATGAAATAGTATCAACTCGTATCAATAGATAGCGGTAGGTACATTCCTCACAACGTTGTGTAACAAGTTTAAACTTGCTAGCTTGTTCAGTTTGTTCTGAATGCACCATTGCGTAAAAATGAAATTGTGTTTCTCCGCGATTTACATAATGGATGTACAAAAAGGCCTGCCGAACTTCGGTGGACGACAAAGAGCTTTCTGGAACAACCACGCCTGAAATCGTCACTAATATTCACCAAATCTTTCATGAAGAGCGTGGGCAATCCGGAGCATCTCTAACGAACTTTCTATGCTTTAACAGAATCGTTAGGCATGCGTCGGATCGCAGCAAAATTTGTTCCGCACCTGTTGACAAGTGCTCAAAAGGAGTTTCGCATTGATGTTTGCACTGAACTGAAAGATCTTGCTTCCGATGATGACGATGTGAAGAATCATTCATCTTCGCAGGGGAGTCCCGATTCTCTAAAATCCAAGAAATATCGACAAGAGAACAGCAATATGAAAAGCATGTTTATTGTTACTATGAATGTGAAGGAAATCGTTCAATCAAAATTTGCCCCGTAAGGGCAGACATTGAATTCGGTATTCTTCTACAATGGCAAAGTTTTATGACAAGAAGAATTTCTACTGCATTACAACAACGCACTTACCATAGTCCGTTCTGTACTCCATATTTTTTGACTGAAATTCCGTAACTGTCATCCCTCGAACCCCCCATGTTACATTGATTGGGACTTGCTTGGGACTCGCTTCGAGAGGGGCTAGAAAATACCAGGTGTACAAGTATGAAATGCGGATTTTTTTTCTAAAAAAAAAACATGTTAAATTCGGAAGAATGATAAAAAGTGCTTTATTCAAAGTATGCTCCATCGCTTGTTATACATTTTGCCCATCTTTCGGGCGCTGCGAACCATTCATCGAGCCATTTTTTTACATCTTCGTACGAACCAAAGCGCTGCTAGCAAGTGCGTGACCCACTGATGCATACAAGCAGTAATCGCAAGAAGCCAAGTCTGGCGAGTAAACCGCATGGGGTAGAACTTCCCAGCTGAGTGTTTTCATCGTGTCATGAACTGGTTTGGGTGTATGTGATGGAGCATTGTCATGAAGAAAAATGACTTTGGGTTGCCTCTTTAGGGTATTCTGACCTTTTTTCAAGCAGCGAACGGTTCAAATCGGTCAATTATTGTTGATAACGTTTAATATTAACCGTTTCCCCAGGTCTTAATAGCTCATAATAGACCATGCCCCTCTGGTCCCACCAAACACAGAGCATCGTCTTTCTGCCAAAGCGATTCGGTCTTGCGGTCGATGTGGATGGTGCGTCTGGGTCTACCCATGATTTTTTTGCGCTTAGGATTCTCAAAATAAATCCACTTTTTATCCCCTGTAACTAATACGATGCAAAAAACGACTTCCTTTTTATACCGAGCGAGCAAAATGTCAAACGTGTTTTTTGCGCTTTTCCATTTGCCTGTCGTTCAACTCTTGTGGTACCCATCTACCGGTCTTCTGAATCTTTCCCATCTGTCGTAGCCGATTGGAAACAGCTTGTTGACTAACGCCCAATTGCTCGGCGAGTTGTTTTTGTGTTTGCGAATCATCTTCGTCCAACAATGCTTGCAATTCCACATCTTCGAATTATTTGGCGGTTTTCGACGTTCCTTGTCTGCAACATCGAAGTCATCACTTTTGAAACGCCGAAACCGTCGTTCGAACGTATCTTGCGATGGAGCATGTTCACCATAAGCTTCTCGAAGTAATTGGTATGATTCAACAGCAGTTTTCTTCAAATGAAAACAAAAAAGTAATGCTGTCCGCGAAATGCTCTTTGTTCGGTATAAATTTCGACATATTGAACACAACAACACAACCCTATGCACACACTTTTCCAATTCACTCGTGCGCGTCTGACACTTGTTGATAACACAACAAAATGGGCGCAGTGTCAAATCTTCATAGCACAAACTGCATTGGTGCACCATTTGTTGTCTAGAATCCGCGCATTTCATACTTGTACACCTGGTATAATGAATGTCAATCTTCTGTTCACCCATTGTGACAGAATGACAGCTCTTTTAGTTTACAGTCAACCACTGCCCAATAAGCATCGGCAATGCCAAACAATACTATAGTATATGTAGTAGCTATTCAGCAAAAACGTGAAATAGTATCAACTCGTATCAATAGATAGCGGTAGTTACATCCCTCACAACGCTGTTTAAATTTGCTAGTTTATTCAGTTTGTTCTGAATGCACCATTACGTAAAAATCAAATTGTGTTTCCCTGCGATTGACATAATGGATGTACAAAAAGGCCTGCCGAACTTCGGTGGACGACAAAGAGCTTTCTGGAAGACTTTAGATTACAACCACGCGAGAAATCGTCACTAATATTCACCAAATCTTTCATGAAGAGCGTGGGCAATCCGGAGCATCTCTAACGAACTTTCTATTCTTTAACAGAATAGTTAGGCATGCGTCCAATCGTATAATTCCTCAGCAGACCACGCTATACATAATACATTATATCCGTGCGAGGTTGAGCTTAGCACTCCTCGTACAACCCTTTTCAAACAGTCTTTTATATAGAGGTTCTAATCCCTTTGAAATAATTTACTCGAAACTGTTTTTCCTACCGAGTACAATCGACAGCGATTCAAGACCAATGTGTGTATCGTTTTTTTTTCCGCACACGTGAAGTTCCTGTAGCGCTTTCTCGGCAACACGTGTACTATGCCCATAAAAAACGTAGAGAAAGAGTCAAATATGTTATATATATATAAATTTCAATTCGTGGAAAACCCACGACGACGGTGAATATACGTCGTCGGTTCCAACCCCTGATCTTTTCGAGTCCTCTATTTTTTTAATTCTTTTCTATAATTGCATCTCAGTATATTAATTTTACGTCTGACGTCAGATATTGTCGCTCCAGGCTTGCATTTTTCGTAGATTGACAGCAGTTTCACGAGTGCGGCATTCCTTTTCATTTTATTTTTATAATTGGGATCTGTAGGGTTCCATAATCCCAGATGTACAAGTATGAAATGCGGATTTCAGACAACAGATGGTGCACCAATGCAGTTTGTGCTATAAAGATTTGACACTCTGCGCCATTTTGTTGTGTCATTAACAAGTGTCAGACGCGCACGAGTCATAAATTGGAAAAGTGTGTGCATAGTGTTGTGTTATTGTGTCCAATATGTCGAAATTTATACCGAACAAAGAGCATTCGCGGACAGCATTAATTTTTTGTTTTCATTTGAAGAAAAACTGCTGTTGAATCATACCGATTACTTCGAGAAGCTTATGGTGAACATGCTCCATCACAAGATACGTGTGAACGTTGGTTTCGGCGTTTCAAAGTGGTGATTTCGATGTTGCAGAAAAGGAACGTGGAAAACCGCCAAAAAAAAACGAAGATGTGGAATTGCAAGCATTGTTGGACGAAGATGATTGGCAAATATTAAAAAAACAACTCGCCGTGCAATTGGGCGTTAGTCAACAAGCTGTTTTCCAAACGGCTACGAGAGATGGGAAAAATTCAGAAGACCGGTAGATGGGTACCACATGAGTTGAACGACAGGCAAATGCAAAAGCGCAAAAACATGTGTGACATGTTGCTCGCTAAGTAAAAAAGGAAGTCGTTTTTGCATCGTATCGAATCCTAAGCGCAAAAAAATTAAGGGTAGACCCAGGCGCACCATCCACATTGACCGCAAGACCGAATCGCTTTGGCAGAAAGACGATGCTCTGTGGTTGGTGGGACCAGAGGGGCGTGGTCTATTATGAGCTGTTAAAACCTGGAGAAACGGTTAATACTAAACGTTACCAACAACAATTGACCGATTTGAAGCGTTCGCTGCTTGAAAAAAAGGCCAGAATAACGAAAGAGGCAACACAAAGTCATTTCTCTTGATGACAATGCTCACCTATCATATACGGCAAAACCAGTTCGCGACACGTTGGAAGCACTCAGCTGAGAAGTTCTACCCCATGCGGCTTACTCACCAGACTTGGCTCCTTTCGATTACCACTTATTTGCATCGATGGGTCACGCACTTGCTGAGCAGCGCTTTGGTTCGTACGAAGATGTGAAAAAATAGCTCGATGAATGGTTCGCAGCAAAAGGGGAGATTTTAACTGGCCTACGTGGTATTCACAAATTGCCCGAAAGATGGGAAAAATGTATAACAAGGGATGGAGCATATTTTCAATAAAGCACTTTTTATCATTCTTCCGAAATTTAACATGTTTTTTAGAGAAAAAAATCCATATTTCATACTTGTACACCTGGTAAAGGTAATAACTCGTAGGTAGCGATAGAAAAAGAAAGCATAAACGACGACACCGAAATCAACACAATCACTCTCCGGAATCGACATGTTGACTCCACGACTCTTCGTGATAGACTGAGTAATGACTGCAGCACACCTTACACTACCATTATTAATGACAGTATCACCCCCCGTTTACAGTAATGATGGGCCGAGATCAGAAAATCCGGATTCGCGTCATTACTGCCCGTCATTCCAACTTTGTCGACCTGACATGATCATTATTAATGTTTGTAATGAAAGACTGATTTTGTCAAATTTCCACTTTATTTAGTTTCACTGAAACTGTATGACCCGTTTCGCTTTACTATAGCTTCTTCTGATACAAAATGATATTTGAATATTAGTGTTGTTACATTTATACAAATACCCTAGATAGGTAATAAAATTAATACTATATGTTAATGAATATTTTCCTGGGAAATCCATTCTGAATATTAATTATATAAATTGTGGGTAAAGGTGATTACCATGGGCCAGACGAGTATCTTTTGTTTCGTTTAAGATGATGTCTGAATTTTTAAATCTACTTATTTCTAAATTTTCTCAATACATTTAATTTTACGCCTTTATTTTGTATGTGTAGAATTTTAAATTTATCGTTCAAAAAGATGATATGATTCTGTTAGATGATTACTGTACGCTGAGTCAGTTTTGTTTTTTATATAGCTTCTTTTATGTTCTGAAACCCAATTTCGAATGAGCGACCTGTCTGACCTATGTAACTTTTATGACAAGGGACCTACCCAATTCAACTGGGATACACTCCGAGATTTAAATGGTACAGAGCGTCAAATTGACAATGTTTTTAACTATATAAACTCAATACATAAAAATATTAAATTCACTCTGGAACTAGAAGTCGACAATTAAAATTAATTTTCTTGACTTAACGATAACCACGACATTACAATCAAATACAAATTCTCTATTTTTCACAACGTCCTCACATACAGATACTACAAATAAACATTTTGTAAAATTCAGTTCACCCTCTACAACACAAAATTGGCAGCTTACCACAGTATGTTGCATAGACTTGTAAGCGTCCCTTATCTATAGATGATTTTAATAAAGAATTAAAATCTAATAAAAACAAATTGCTGTTACCAACGGATAATTCTCCTGACACCATAGACTCAATTCTAAACAAAAAAATTAAGAAAAAATAAAAACTATTTCTTTTGTATATCCCAAGAAAGAAAACACAAGGAAAAAATATAATGTTTTAACCTATTTTGGTAACACGTCAGAGAAAATTAAAAAAAAAACAACTTAAACAAATATAATATCAAACATAGCTTTTAGAATAGAACAACAACTCGGTTAGGGAAAATTCATTAAAAAGCAAAGGGAAAAACAAAATAGATCAACAAAAAATCTGGAGTGTATCAGTTGAATTGTGGTTTTTTGTCATAAAAGTTACACATAGGTCAGAACAGGTCGCTCATTCGAAACTTGGATTTCAGAACATAAAAGAAGCTATTTCAAAACAAAACTGACTCAGCGTACAGGTAATCATTTAATAGTAATCCAACATCATCTTTTTGGGACGATAAATTTAAAATTTTCTACACATACAAAACAAGTGGCGTATGTAAAAAATTAAAACACTATTAGTAAAATTTAGAATAATTAATAGAATTCAAAAAATTTCAGCGACCTCATCTTAAACGACACAAAAGATACCCTGTCTGGGCCATAGTAACCTCACCATTAATCTCAGAATTCTATATACAATTTAATATTCAGGTAATGGTTTTCCTAAGCAATATTCAATTAACTTATTAAGTATTGAATTTTTAATTAACCTAGCTACCT
>JAHKBH010001660.1:0-47817 GCA_019049505.1 Pachyrhynchus sulphureomaculatus
AACGGGCATATTTACGACTTTTATTACGTTCATAATAATTATTCATTAGATAAGTTAAACTATATTAAAATGAATATTAAACTAATTTGTTATGTGTTCACATAGCGTAAAGTGTATTAAAAAACAGGGTAAAAATTGAAAAAAATTCAAACATAAATCGAAAAGTATTAAGAAATAGGTATATGACATACTTATGAAAGATGGAGGGTTTGGTAAAATGTAATCAGAAAAAATAATAAATATACACGGATGTACCCCTTTAGAAAAATGCGATTTTTCAATTTATATAGTCGAAATGCATAAATTTAATTTGAGCTCCCTGTAGCATCTGACTCAAATTTCTTACATGTATCTTATTTTCATCTTTATAGAACGCTAGTACCAATAGTTATGAGTATTCCTCCTTCAGAAACTATTGGCAATTTTTTGATCAAAATCTGCAAAAAACTATGTGTTTTTAATTATAAAAAAAAAAAAAATTAAATGTATTAATTTAGAAAAACTACTAGGTTTAGGGTATATACGAGTAACATTATCAATAAAACGAGTTATAAAATTTTACGCATGAGAATTTAAAAATAAATTCAGATAAACAGGATTGTACCATTTAGAAAAAACGTATGTTTATATCGGCCACTTTTTTGATAAGTACCCAGTGTACTTCCACAAATAATTTTTAAAAACTGTGACACCTTAACATTCCTTAAAACTATTGTATGTTAACATTTTTTCGTCAATTTCTGAAAACAAATGGGATAATGAACTTTGCGTTGAATCTTCACCCGTTACCAAATATTTCCCTACCTTTTCACAGATGGCAAGTCAGGTCATTTAGAATTTAGTAGTGTCGTTTAAGGGTTAGTAGTTGTGCGTTTTTTTGGTTCAATTTCGTTGTATCTTGATCAATTAACAACGTTTCACCATTTTTTTGCTTTCAATAAATTGTTATTTTAATGCTCTCTCCAAATATTTGCCAGATGATGCTAATGCTCCGTTTAGCCTCACCTACGGGTACACATGCATACCGGTATATTTTTACTAACGGATTTGAAACAGCGATATAGTCAAGGTGGTTGCAAACTATGAAAGTTTATAAAAATATCCTGCCCAATATTTAAGCCTACTTCTAAATTAAATCTGTTAAAATTAATTAGCCTCTCCAACCGAAATTGGTCATCAAAATATAGTAAGAAGTTAAATAGCCTTGTGAAGGTTATGCAGAATCCAACTACCGGATCAGTGAAAGGTTTAATCTCGCTAGTCATTGTCTGGAATCAATGTGCGACCACACCCTCTATTTAGGTTAAATATATGTATTGTACGAAAAATGTTCAACTCATTTTACACAATAAAAAATATTAATTTTTTTGTATACATACAAAAGCATATTGCAAATGGATACAATTAAAAGATATATTGAGGTTGGAAAGGTACTTGTTTTAAATTATGTAACTTTAATTTATATCTCAATAAATGCATATAACCAATTACATAATGAATCAACAAACTTTAATCTTTATAGTGTTACTTAATTTTATCGCGATATTACCATCTTAAGATTATATTACCGCGGCTGTAGCTATGCGCCGACCCAAATTTAAAAGACTTTCTTTTTTTATATCGTAACTTCTTGTCATTGTATACAATTTATCCAGAATTTATGTGCAATAAATTTAGAGCATGAGAATCATAGAAAAAAGTTTTTTATAGGAAACATTTACTCGAAAACACTCTCTAAAACCTTGAAGGCGATAAAATTACTAATAGACTTTTTTTCACAATATAACTAAACAAGTTTAATACAATAGACATAAAATTTGCCGTGCGCTTTATTACTTCATTTTTTTGCCTCAAAATTTTAAAATTCTAAGGTTTAAAAAAAATCTGTCAAGTGCAAGTTGAATTTGGACAATTAGTGTCTCTGTACTGTGATTGTCTTTAAAATAAAAAGTCCTTGCTACGGAAGTATAAAATGATCAGCGACTTTTTGTTACCCCAAAATGCGTGCTTCAATAAAAGAATTAAAATAGCCCAGATTACAAACATGTCTAGTCAGATACTGACTCAGCAGGCTAAAACAAAATCAACCCGAATAAGAGTAAAAAATTTCACTGGTGGCATGTATATATATATATATATATATATATATATATATATATATAATATATATATATCATATATCGATAATATATATTATAAAATTCAACGTCTCTCTGTCTGTCTGTCCGTCTGTCCCGTTATAGTGCGCTCTATCTACTCATGGAGAACCACTTATTCTCCGATTTTACTTACTTTTTTTTTTAAAACATACGTATGTTCTGGCCAGGGCCAGGTAGTTATAGGCTATGATTTTTATTACGATAGGTAGCATAAGGAATGAGCAGTGATGTAAAAATAGTGAATGATTTGTCGGAAATAAGTTTGCCCGCTAGCGCGTGCCCTTGCAATACAACAGCCTAAACCATTAAATATGGAACAATATTATGTAAGCAAAGAATATCTGTAATCTATAATCTATAATTAATATATAAAATGCAATGGTCTCTCTGTCTTGTCTGTCTGTCCATTAGTGCGTTTATTATCACGCGAGAACCACTTATTTCCGATTTACCTGGTCCTTTTTTTTAAATTCATACATATATTCTTTGGCCAGGTTATTAATAATAAATAATAATAATTAAAACGTTGTTAGTGTTGTGTCGGCGACTAAGCCGACACCCACCAAGGCGGGAAATCACAGCAGCCCAGCGCATGAGAAATTTTGCACCACGGCACGCCCATCAACGAAACACGCCATGCGTTGCTGTAATGAAAACCACACAAAACCTGACAAAGAAATCACTGAGAAGAGAATCACTCACCGCTTGGACCCACCAACATCAATCCCAAGCACAACCGACGTAGATAAGGGACAAACACAACCACCACCAAGCCAGGCCAGGGCCCCCGTATGTTTTGCAAGGACAACATGCAACTACCAAGGCTGGGAAAACCAAGACAGCGGTTTAAAGTGGACGGATGTAAAGATGAATAGGACGGTGATGCGCTGTTACTACAACCGCCACCAAACTCGAAACAATAACATCGGGCTACAGACAGCAACTGCACAGACTTTTCTTGACCGAAATATCCACATCTGCAATACTTGTTTCAGAACAGAGAGTAATAGACCAAAAAAGAGTTATTACCAAGAACAATCGTCTCACACCTCTCGAATTGCAAACCAACAAGGACACAGTGGCTGTTGAAACTGAGCACAGACCAACCAAACAATAGAAACAATAAAGCAGATTCCGAACCAGCCTCACACACACAACCACCCAGTCCGAACACAACAATACCCACCACCCAGGAGGAGCATAACGCAAAAAAATAATATTGCGAGTACCGCGCAACACCATATCACAGACAACAACATGAATCACTCGCCACCCTCAACGACATCCACACAACATCACCCCGAATCATCTCTCATACAAACACTTAAAGCAAAAATGGAGTCACATCTAGCTCGATGGTCAGGCACCGACCCCACAACAAGAAATCCCATCCCTCGTTTAATCTTCAGACAGAGCACGCAACCAATCCTCAACACACTAAACAAGCACATAATACCTCAGTATATAACAGACTTAAGCACAATCGAAGACATTCACACAATAATATACGCAGCAGCAATCACCACTCTAAACACAAAATAATCAAAAACTCCCTCAACGACAAGGAAACCCCAACAGGACAAAAACCAAAATTCAAATGGCAAATAAGAATAGAAAACAAAATCAACAACATCAGGAGAGATCTAGGACATCTTACCCAGTTTATAAGCGGGAACGCGTCCCAAACGTGTTACACAGGGGGCAAACAAGATCAAATCTAAGTCTCCCAACAGAACACTGCCAGAAATCCTCGATACCTTGAAACACAAACTATCTGTATATGCCGCAAAGACTCCGTAGATACAAAGAATCAAATGAGAGGAAAGACACCAACAACCTCTTCCGAAGAAACGAAAAAACAGTTCTACCGGAAAACTATGTACAACAAACAGATAGCAGTGACTGAACCACCAAACAAACAAGAACTCACAGATTATTGGAAAAGTATCTGGTCAGAACCCAAACTACACAATAATAACACCCCCTGGATCAAAGCCGAAGAAGACAAACATAAACATGTGACAGAACAAGAAAATACCACATTTAATACACAAGAAATTACAGAAACTATCAAACACACACAAAACTGGAAATGTCCTGGAATAGACAATATACAAAACTTCTGGTACAAACAGTTTACCACCACACACGAAGCACTCACACACCAAATCAACAAAGCCATTCTACAACCACACACATTTCCCACTTTCCTCACACAAGGAATAACATACGTTAAACCCAAAAGATCAGACACCACAAACCCGTCAAACTACCGACCTATCACCTGTCTTCCAACCCTATACAAGATCATCACAGCCACAATTTCGAAGAAAATAGAACAACACCTAACAGACAACAATATCCTCACAGAAGAGCAGAAGGGATGCAGGAAAAATAGTCGAGGATGCAAAGAGCAGCTGATTATAGATAGCGTGATAATGGGACAAACCAGAAAAGAACACAGAAACCTTCACATCGGTTACATAGACTATAAAAAAAAAGCCTTCGACTCCCTACCCCACAGCTGGTTAATTAGAGCCCTAGAAATCTATAAAATCAACCAACACCTCAGGCAGTTTCTCGCGCAAATTATGAAAACATGGAAAACCAAAATACGCCTAGTAACACAAACCGAACGGATCCAAACAGAAGAGCTGTACATCAGACGGGGTATATTTCAAGGAGACTCGCTCAGTGCTCTATGGTTTTGCCTCTGTCTCAATCCACTCTCAACTATACTAAACAGAACAGAGCATGGCTTCAATATCAGACACCAAAAAGTGAAATCAACATAAAATAAACCATCTCCTATATATGGACGACATAAAACTCTACGCTGCCACACAAACGCAGCTGAAAGAACTCCTCAAAATCACAGAAATATTCACCTTAGATGTCAATATGGAATTTGGTATAAGTAAATGCAAAGTGCTCCACATCAACAAAGGCCAATGGAAGTGCCACCATGAGACAGAAACCATCAACAATGAAACGCTCGATAACATGTTCTATAAAGAAACATACAAATATCTAGGCTTCCAACAAAGCACCAAACTCAACCACACTCACATCAAAACAGAGCTCAGAACCGAATTCAAAAACAGACTGACGAAACTTTTGCAAACAAAACTCAACTCTAAGAATCTCACTAAAGCCATCAACACGTTCGCTATACCTATACTCACATATTCATTTGGTATCATCAAATGGTCACAAACAGACATAGAAAATATTCACATCCTTATACGATCTCAATTCACCAAATACAGGAAATTACACCCCAACGCATGCAAAGAAAGACTTACCATCGAGAGGAAGGCAGGAGGAAGAGGAATTATAGACATCAGATCATTACACACAAAACAAATACAAAACACTTAGGAAATTCTTTCACAGCAAGCAAACCAGCCTCCACACAGCGACAGTGAAAGCAGACAAAAACTACACACCTCTCGACTTAGCCCGGGCAGACCACTCAGCAGACACACACAGTCACACCCAATTACAACAGGAAAAGATGAAAACGTGGTCAGAGAAAACACTCCACGGAAAATACAGATACCACATAGAACAAGACCACGTAAATAAAAAACAATCATACACCTGGTTACGGGATGGGCACCTATTCCCTGAGACTGAAGGCTTCTTACTTGCCATCCAGGATAAAGTCATATTAACCAGAAACTACCAAAAGCATATCATCAAAGACCCGACTATTGCAGAGGACAGATGTAGGAAATGCCACCAGCAGAAAGAAAACGATCGAACACATAAACGAGCGGATGTAAAATATTGGCCGGAACGGAGTACACAGCCAGGCATGATTCAGTTGCCAAAGTGGTTCACCAAGCACTGGCCACAACATACAGACTCATAGAAAACACAGATCCCTACTACAAATACACGCCAACATCCATACTTGAAAATGAAGATTACAAGCTCTACTGGGATATCGGTATCCATACAGATAAAACAGTCTCCGCCAATAGACCCGATATTACTTTTCAGTGCAAAAAAGGAAAAGTCACCTATCTGATTGACATAGCTGTCCCCAACGACACAAACATCCAAGCGAAATACACAGAAAAAATTTCCAAATACACAGACCTTGCAACGGAAATAAAAAGGCTATGGAGACAGGAAAAAGTCATCATTGTCCCCTCATTATATCAGCCACAGGCCTTACACCAATAACATTCACACCACATTTAGTGCAATTGGGACTCAACACGGACATACACAGAAACATTCAGAAGTCAGTGATTTTGAAAACATGTAACATTGTCAGGTCATTCCTTAATACGGAATGATAATAGCGTTTGTGCTGACTTGGTTTTGGCCCGTCAGCCAAACATGGTCTGTCTGTCTGTCTGTCTGTCCGTTAATGCGCTTATCCCTCGAGAACCACTCATCCGATTTACGTGATTTTTTAAATTCACACATATGTTCTCTGACCAGGTTATAGGTATATATTTTATTACATCTATAATATATATAAAATGCAACGTATCTCTGTCTGTCTGTCTGTCCGTTAGTGCGCTTATCACTGGAGAACCACTTATCCGATTTTCGTACTTTTTTTTTTTAAAACATACATATGTTTCTCCGGCCAGGTTATAGGCTATATTTTATTACGATAGGTAGCATAAGGAATGAACAGTGACAATAACAGTAAATGAAGTCGGACAAAGTTTGCCGCTAGCGCGTTCTTTTGCAATACACAGTCCAAACCATTAAATATGGAACAATATTATGTAGCAGAGAATATCTATAATATATATAAAATGCAATGTCTCTCTGTCCGTCTGTCTGTCTGTCTGTCTGTCCGTCCGTCAGTGCGCTTATCACTGGAGAACCACTTATCCGATTTACGTGCTTTTTTTAAACATACGTATGTTCTCTGGCCAGGTTATAGGATATACTTTATTACGTTAGGTGACATAAGGAATAAGCAGTGACAATAATAGTGAATCAAGTCGGAGAAAAGTTTGTCGCTAGCGCGTTCTCTTGCAATACACTCCCTAAAGCATTAAATATGGAACAATATCATGTAGCAAAGAATACAATATATATATATATATATATATATATATATATATATATATATATATATATATATATATATATATATATAAAGTGCAACGTCTCTCTGTCTGTCTGTCTGTCCGTTAGTGCGCTTATCACTCGAGAACCACTTATCCGATTTACGTGTTTTTATAAATTTATACATATGTTCTATATAATTCGATATAAGCCTAGATAATGGGAGATAAGACTCGATAATGGGAGATAAGGAGAAATAATGGGAGATAAGTCGAGATAAGACTCGATAATGGGAGATAAGGTGAGATAATGGGAGATAAGTATAAATAATGGGGAGATAAGAAGAAATAATGGAAGATAAGCAGAGATAAGTCTAGATAATGGGAGTTATGGTGAGATAATGGGAGATAAGGAGAAATAATGGGAGATAAGTCAAGATAAGCCTAGATAATGGAAAATAAGTTGAGATAAAGGGAGATAAGGAGAAATAATGGGAGATAAGGAGAAATAATGGGAGATGAGCAGAGATAAGCCTAGATAATGGAAATTATGTAGAGATAATGGGAGATAAGGAGAAATATTGGGAGATAAGGGGAAATAATGGGAGATATTTTATTACGTTGGGTAACATAAAGAATAAGCAGTGACGATAGTAGTGAATCAAGTCCACGCGAGCGGAGCCGCGGGCCCGGCTAATATATATATATATATATATATATATATATATATATATATATATATATATATATATATATATATATATATAGTCAATAATGTATAAAGTTATAGCTTCTTAGCCAATGCTTAAAGCAGTAGCTATCAGTTCCGGTTCAATTTTCAACTTTCGACGAAATAAAACTTCACCATTTTGGCGGTCAAATAGTTTTTTTTTATACTAGATAAATTATCAAACGTAATGCACAATAATTTTCGCTCAATCTACACTTTATGGAAGGTATTCTAGAATTTTTTGTAAAATTGTTTGATCAGTACTTTTCGAAGGTGGGTGGACAGGGGTGCAAATATTACATCTATATATTTTTCAACTCGCGTTTTCACAAGCTTTCATTTGACACCTCACTCGATGACTTGGTAAATTTTTTTTTCGCTTTCGATTACACCCCCCAAAACTAATCCCTTAAGTCAAAATTCACCTTTCAAAACTAATCGGCCCTGATTGTGCCATCAATTCCTATATGGTATTTGTGATAAATTTCAACTATCTATGCCAAAAAGTTTCGGAGAAAATTGGGTGTGGCAGACAGACAGATGGACGGACACCGAAGTGATCTCATAAGTACGGAACAATAAAAACATTCTTATATAATTAGGTAGGTTGGTAAGTAGGTAAAATCGTCTCAAAACAAATATGTTAAAAATTATATTTTCTTGTAATTTCTATAATCTATGTAAATTCTGTAATTTTCTTAAAATTAGCGCGCAATACCCTTAAATCATACCCTGCGCATCAAATATATTTCTTTAAAACATGTCTCTCCTTAAAGTTAGTTCAGGTTAGCGCAGGTTCAGCCTCACCCTAAATTTAGTGTTATGCAGCAGATGATTGTTGTGACTTGTTGAGTAGTTATTTTTGACTGCTAATAATATGAAAGGCCCTAGGCTCTAAAATTTCCTCTCTTCAGTAAGAGATATTGTATCAAAAGGAACCATTCCAAAGATACAGTGTTCTATCTAAAAATTAGTCGAAAAAACAATTTTAAAGAGTTCTCAAATTAGATGAATGTAACCCATTTTTTATTTTAACTTTTAGAATATTCTGCTTACAAATCATAAAAAAATACTATATTTCTACATATTTTTGAAACCTTTTTTATATCATTTCTATTATTTGTTTTTAAAAGTTTCTATGTAAAAATTAATTAAGTTACAGGGTGCCTAAAGAGTTCTTGAACATTCTGTTTGTAAATTATACTAAATACTTTTTTTGGTTCTTATTCAAATTAATCAAAATACATAATTCGGATGGGGTGTTATAACATGCTGCTCATAAACGAGATAAAAAGAACATATTTTTACCCACTTTTGAAACATTGTTGGTGGAAATTGGTTAAAATATATGAGAGAGTATGGAAAAAGATTTAAAACATTCTAATAATATATTTAGACAAATTTTTATAAAATCCCTTGTGTGAAAATCAATCGAAATTCAAAATTTTTTATGTTAAATTATTTTTAGTTATTCAACACTATATATATATATATATATATATATATATATATATATATATATATATATATATATATATTTTATATATATATATTTATATATATATATATATATATATATATATATATATATTATATATATATATATATATATATATATATATATATATTTATATATTTATATTGTAGCCATATACATGATGCCGCCGCAATAGTTTATTAAAATTACCACCACAATTAAATTAAAATAGTAAAACTATCACCATTCGGGTTTAATGTTATAAGTAACAAAAAAAAGTCAATAAACTGTACAAGACGAACTTAGGAAAATAATTCTTGTCACAATAGTGAAAACTTTCGAATGATATCTTTTACTCATTATAAGTAGTCATTATAATTAAATTTTATGACGATGTGTTACAGAGACTCTGCCCTTGGAAAATCACTCATCATTTACTGGTATGCTGTATTTAAACGTGGTCGTACAGACACAAATGATGCTGAACGCTCTGGATGTCCAAATAAGGTAGTTACACAGGAAAACATCGAAAAAATCCGTAATTTTTTCTTGGATGACCGTAAAGTGAAATTGCGTGAGATAGCTGACACCCTAAAGATATCAAAATAACGTGTTGGTCATATTTTGCATGAACATTTGGGCATGAGAAAGCTCTGTTGGAAATGGGTACCGCGTTTGCTCACAGTGGATCAAAAACAACAACGTGTTGATTCTGAGCGCTGTTTGGACCTGTTTAAGCGCAATAAAAAGGATTTTTTCATGCGATATGTGACCATGAATGAAACATGGATCCACCACCACACACCGGAATCAAGTCGGTAGTCAGCTAAGTGGACAGCAACTGGTGAAAGCCGCCGAAAGCGACCAAAGACACAACAGTCGACTGAGAAGATTTTGGCCTCTGTATTTTGGGATGCGCTCATAGATCGCAAAGAAATGGCTCCAAATGAACCAGAAAAAAGTGCTCTTTCATCAAGACACTGTACCGTGTCACCAGTCAATGGTTACGATAGCAAAATTGCATGAATTGAAGTTCGAATTGCTTCCTCGTCCACCGTATGCTCTAGATTTGGCCCCCAGCGACTATTATCTATTCGCAGACCTCAAAAAAATGTTCTCGGGAAGAGATTTGGCTCCAATGAAGAGGTTATCGCCGAAACTGAGGCCTATTTTGAAGGCAAAGACAAATCTTTCTATAAGAAATGTACAGAAATGTTAGAAAAGCATTGAACTGATTGTATCGCTCTTGAAGGAGACTATGTTGATGAATAACGTCAAGTTTTGAAAAAAAAAAATGTGTTTTAAGTAGCTAGACCAAAAACTTCTTAGCCTACGTGTTATATATATAGACATACAATTAACTGTTAAAATTTTAAAATGCCGAAACCTACATCTGTTTCTAAAATTGATACAACAAAATCGGGCTGATCTACTTAACTACAATGTATTACATAAAATTAACATTTTTTAGGATTTTATGTAAAGAATGACCTTGCCCACACACTGACCATCAATTAAGATTTATCTGTTTAAACTACCGTCTCAGTGAAAGGTTTCAAAAACGTTTACGGTGGACCAGAACCACACCCTCTATCTTGTTTTTTTAAGTAGGTATATATATCGGAACATTACCGAATTGCTTTAGTTATCTCATACTAACACATTTAGACATGGCTTTCAAGGTATGTAATCTTACGTAATTCCGATGCACTTGCGGGTTTTTTCTATTGAGTCAATTCACGAAAGGTGTTTTTTGAGGTGTAGTGTTTAGTGGATAAAATATTTCTTTAGTTCTGTAGAGGTATAATTATTAAAACTGTCAGTTAATGCTTTTGAATTAAAAAAATACACACACAAAGAGAGATATATAATTCATAAAAGAAAGCCACTTTAATTCTTGAAAGCTTTCTGAGAATCAAGGAATTATTTTTAGAAATTTGGTTCATCTTTTGTGAAGGAAATCTATAAGTTGATGAAACTTTTGAATAAAAAACAATTCTTTAGAATTATTAAATATTGAATTAAGTTGTTTGTTCCTCTTGACAAAAAAATCATTTTCTTATTATTTGAAACACAAATTTTGTGAAATATTGTGAACATTTCGATATTTTCTGAAATTTATGGTTTTTAAAGTTTATTAATTCAAGATTAGGGATACACTTCCATAATAATTGCAGTTACAGTTAGTTGATAATTTAAGATTAATTATATATTTTTTAGAACTTAAAAATATATATATTCAATATCAACTAATATTTGAGAATTAATATTATATGTTGTCTGTTACTGATGTCCGATTACAGTGTGCGTCCTGCACTAAAAACACTACTAATCGTAATAATAATAATTAATTCCCAATATTATATATTTTAACACTTGCAAAAGAAGCATAGAAACTATTTCATTCAGGTGCAGTACTTTATTATTTTATAACGAAACAATTATTTGAAATGACATCCTTGATACTATATATTCTAGATAAGCATTGCTCGAAAGTAAAATTTCAGATCACATTTACATAAACCACTATCCTGTAATTCAATGTAAAATTTTGTGTGTTTCAGTTTGTAGTATTCGCTGCATTCGTCGCCGTTGCCCGTGCTGGTAACCTCGGCTATGTAGCTTCCCCAGCCGTCAGCTATGCTGCTGCTGCACCAGTAGCCTATGCTGCCCCTGCCCCAGTAGCTTACGCTGCCCCTGCCCCAGTAGCTTACGCTGCCCCGGCCCCAGTAGCCTATGCTGCTCCCGTAGCTAAGGTAATATTCTTTATTAAACTTATATTATAGACCTATCTACTTATTTGATTGAATATTTGTAAACTATTTAATTTTATTTCTAGTATGCTGCTCCAGTGGCCTACGCTGCACCAGTAGCTAAAGCCGTTATTGCTGAACCATCTGCCCCAGCTCACTACGACTACGGATACTCCGTCAGCGACCCCCACACTGGAGACCAAAAATCCCAGCAAGAATCTCGCCGTGGTGATGTAGTCCAAGGTAGCTACTCTTTGGTCGACTCTGATGGAACCAAAAGGACTGTAGAATACACGGCTGACCCACACAACGGTTTCAATGCTGTAGTACACAAAGAACCCGCTGCCGTTCCAGTAGTAGCTAAAGTAAGAATTTTGTTAAAGTTTCTTAAATGTTAGACTTCGACGTAGAAAATATCGCTATTACTACAGAAAGACAAACACGTAGAACAAAACGTCGCCTCAAGATATACATATATATATATATATATATATATATATATATATATATATATATATATATATATATATATATATATATACACAGTCGACACTGTTTATAGTGAAACTCTATATAGTGAAAAACTTTTTATAGTGCAATTTTTTCAAGACCTAGAATATCTTACATACATAGCAATATATACGGATTTTTTTCTTTATATAGTAAAAAACTCTCTATAGTGAAATTTCGGTCAACATTTTGGTCTTTCACTATATAGAGTGTCGACTGTATATATATATATATATATATATATATATATATATATATATATATATATATATATATATATATATATATATATATATATAATATATATTTAATTTTCATGTCATTACAACTTATTCACCCTAATATAAAATATTGTTTTAATTTTCAGGTTGCCGCTCCAGTAGCTTATGCTGCTCCAGCTCCTGTTGTAGCTAAAATCGCCGCTCCTGCTCCTGCTTTCGCCTACGCTGCCCCCGCTGCTCCAGTTTTTGCTAAATACGCTGCTGCCCCAGCTCTAGCCTACGCTGCTCCAGCCCCAGTAGTAGCTAAATATGCCGCAGCTGCCCCCGCCATCAGTTACGCTGCCCCAGCTTTATCCTATGCAGCTCCTGCCCCAGTAGTAGCTAAATATGCCGCAGCTAGCCCAGCCTTCGCCTACGCCGCTCCTTCTTCGTATCATTACTAAGCTATAGATAAACTGACTGTATATAGTTGTAAAATAATTTATTTATAGTAAAGCCATGCCAAAATAAATGGGCGCAAAAACATATTTCATATTTTTAATTGTAAATTTTTTTTGTGATCCAAACAATATACTATCGAACCGTACCGTATTCGTTAAGAGTCAATACGTACAGAAGATGTATAGTTTCTTCCTACTGCAGCCTTGTTCTTGTTTCCAAAATGGTGATAAGAGTAAAAACTTGGTATAGTATAGTGCAAACACGCAGTTCTAAAATAAATGCTGGATTAGACCAGGGCCGACCCTAGCTTTTTTTCCGCCGTAGGCAAACTCAAAAAATGCCGCACCCAAGCTTAAAGAAAACTATGTTAACCAGGAAAATGACATATAATTGAATTAAGATATTATTAATACACATTTATGAAAAATTGTTTTATTGAAAAACAAAGTTTACATTTTTAACGAACTAACGACAACGAACTTACACACTAAAACTAGTACCTACTATTTTCAGAGATAATTTAAATATACTTTTAAAACAATGAACAAAACTAGTACAATAATATACAAAGTCTAAACCTAATTTAACACAATTTTTTTCGAATATTTTCTTTCGAATTACTTTACTATTCAATTCGTTTTCAATGGCCAATATTGTTAACCTATTAAGACGATTTTGTGTAGTCATAGTTCTTAAATAATTTTTTATTATTTTTATTTTAGAAAAAGTTCTTTCGCTGGTAGCAACAGTTATGGGCAGCGTTAACAAAATTCTTAGAGCAATGCTCAAATTTGACCCAATTTTAAGGGAAGTAATGAATTTAAGAACGTCAACCTTCTTTCTTAGTTAAAAGTGAAGAAACAGCTAGATCTAAAGCGATAAGATCGGACGAATCACCATCTGTCAAGACGTTTTCGAGATCTTTACAATGTGCCAGTAATTCATTTATTCATATGTCTTTAAGTTTATAAACATCATATAAAAATTCGAAAGAGTCATTATGACTATTCAGTAGGTTGAATCTCAGCTCCACTGCACTGGGCGCCTATTTTATATTTTTGTTTTGGATCTTGTATCGGTTCGTCTAAACTTTCATATGAAAAATTTTGTTTTGTAGTCCGAACGCGATGTGATGTAGTCAATTCAAAGTTTTTTTCTACGTCGATTTCGTTGGCTAAATTTTCAGCTTCTAAGATAATCTTGTCAAAGGATTCATCCGATCTTAATTCTTTAAAAAAAAAATAATGAGCTATTTAATAAATTAGTGGCTTGGGACAAATCAAAATCTTTGGATTCAAGTAGCTTACTTATCGGATTAATACGATTCAAAATTTTATACCAAATAGTAATTGAACATAAAAAGTTAAATTATCGGCATTTTCATAAGTACTAAATAAAGCATCATGAATATCTACTATTTGAAAACGTAAAGGTTTTAGGGAATGTATGCGACTTTCCCAACGAGTGTCGTTCAATGGCTTCAATGTAAGAGTATTGAGGTGTTCTCTTAATATAGCCCACTGAAAAGTCGATTAGGCAAAAAATGTATATAGCTTTTGAACCATATTAAAAAAGTTCGCTGCCTCCAAAGAAGATTTTGCCATATCGTTAATTACTAAGTTTAAGGAATGACTGCTGGAAGGTACGTAAAATGCTCTAGGGTTAAGGTTTTAATTCTTGATTATACTCCCGATTTGTCACCTCTCATATTTGAACCATTGTCGTAACTTTGACCTCTCATATTTTCCACTTTCAAACCATTTTTTTCCTAGCTCTTCCAATAAAACTTGAGATAATTCCTTACCAGTAGGAAGAAAAAAACCAAAAAAATGTTCAGTAATTTTACTTTCAAATCCCGATTCTGATTGATCAATAGAAACATATCTTACTAAAAATGTCATTTGTTCAACCTTACCCGCATCGGGAGGGCAATCAAGAATAACCGAATAATATTTCGCTTTTTGAACTTATATAAGACTTTATATTATCATGCAATAATCCAATAATTTCATTCTGGATGTTTTCCCTAAATACGACACCTATTTTCTTCATTGCTGAGAATTCTACGTACATATTCCTCCATTATTGAGTCAAATTCAGCTAGCAATTGAATTAACTGTAGGAAATTCCCATTATTATGTTCATAAAGCTTGTACCCCGGAATGTTAGAGAACTTTCTCCAAGCAATTTAATAACTGGTATTATACGTAAAATCACTTCATGCCAATATTTAATTTTAGCATTAATAAATCTGTGTGTAGTTGAATCTACTGTTTGACAAGTTTCCAACTTTCGTTTTAGCTCTATCCATGATTTCAAATTGTCTACATGAGTTTTTGAGTCTTATGCTTTCTTAATAACTCACCAATAGTTTTCCCGTTTCTATAACCCTCATTTGAAAAGGAACCTAATTATGAATAATCAAAAAGTTTGCAACAAAAACAGAACACGGAATCTTTAAACACACAATATATCAGCCAATCTCTAGCGACTTGTTCTCCATTTTTTAAAATCCTATAATAGTGTTTCCTATAATAGTCTTCGATTTGGATTTTGATTGTCAAACAGGAAATCGTAATGGAATAAAGGAGATAACGGACCTTTTCTAACTAAAAATATTCGATCTGAGTCGCTTATACGATCAGGCTATAATACTGGGTCTGATGATAGAGTCACGTTGAGGCTTCCTTCATTTCCCGTGGCAGTATCCATTGTGTCAAAACTTGTTGAATTCTGCTCCTGGCTGGGATAACTCGCAATCTTTATTATTGGTGACGTTTTGATAATATAATTCTAAATCAGAATTGACGGTAGTGTTCAGATCCCGGTATCCACTTGGCTCTTTGTTTTGTTTGGAACTACTTGCATCTTTTAAGAAGCTATGTAACGCTCCTGCCTGCTTTTGAAGCTGGGTTTGATTCTCCAATCTCTTTTTTTATATTGACTACCAGATAGCCTTTTTCTTTCGTCAGACATTCTAAAACAAAACAATCTATTTAAATATCTGTTACCCTAATACGACAAAGGCATGATTCAAAGCTTAAAAAATCGTCCCAACAGAGGGCGGAACCTAACCATAAAATTTACATTTAACAATAACGAATTTATTAGTACATGTACAAGGTATTATTAGCGTAGAAAAATCTCAAGTACAAATATTACAATACGAATCTAAAGACTCTCTTACATTTTAGCAAAATGAAATCGCTACTTTTCACATCCACTACACTTGTAGCTAACTAACTCAAACTGTATCAGTACCACAACCGGACGTTGACGCATAAATAAAGCATTGTTTTAAATCTGACTCTCTCTTATACGAGAGTGGGAAAAGCTTGTTGAATCCTGTCGGCGGTGCCGCCACGGGCGTATCTCACAATTTATGTATAGAAATACCCAGAACTTCTGGGTATTTCTATCGACAGGAATAGACAGGCTTCTGGCAGAAATCTGTCTATTCCTGTTGTATTTAATTTTACTACTCATTTATTTTCTAGATTCAAGTAATCAAAATATATTTTTGTGGGTTGTGTTTATTTCTTTTGCGCTCTAGCAGTTCAGGCGGTTTTGCCGCCCCTAAATTTTGCCGCCGTAAGCAGCCTATCTTGCCTACCGCCTAGAGCCGGCCCTGATTAGACTTTTTTACATCAGGATTTCACTTAATCCAAGCAATCTAACTCGATATATTAAATGATCGGTGAGATGGATGATAATAACGTTTAAAGAGGACATAATTAAAAATAACGTAATTTTCAAATTAGTGGCCAATTTGTCCGTTATTTTGTGATTTTTTTATGGGCAGTTGCAGGGAAATCCCTAAAAGCTGTAAAATGTACTCGCTGGGAAACCCTATTCTGGGAAAATCATTCCAAAGGGATGAATTTCTCCATTAAAAAGACTGCTTGAAAAGGGTTGTACGAGGAGTAACAAGCCGAACCTCATACGGATGTAAAGTATTAGTGCTACGTGTATTCCTAGAATGCAGCGGGCTACATCCATCGAACACTTTCCGTGAAAATACTTGTAGAATAGACTTAAGTTGCCAAGAATTCTTTAATGTTCCAAGGAATCAAGATTGCTGGTGAGTTCTGGGTCTCCAATCAGACGAACAGCTCTCTTCTAAGAAGAATTAGCCGAATTTGAGCTTTCTACGGAATAAACAGTCGTGAAGTGTATAGCTACATGTGCTAAGCAACATGTTCATGTTTTTTTGCTTCCAAGTTAACGCTCAGCAACTTGAGAGACGATGTTAGACGAATAGAGTGTCCCGATATAATGGTCATTTTCAGCAACGTTAAGTTTTTTAGAAAAAACTGCCGCATGAGATTTTGCAATGTTAAATTCTACTTGGTTACTATCACCAGAAGATAGAATTTCTTCCAGGTCATTATTAAGTTGTACAACTTCCTAGTGTCTGCGATTATTTGCATGAGCAGCCGATATTCGAGCGTTTAAAGTGAATGAAGAGATAGGCGTACTGTTAGCTGCAAATTGGATTACTGGTCCTTTCCAGTCAATCGTTAGTGCAAATGAGAAAGATAGTAGAAGAAAGTATGGAGCCTTGGGGCACACCAGCATTGATAGTGAAAGAAATACATGCCACTCGTAAAGAACGCTCTCTGAGAAAATACAATATACAAAACTTTTCAGATATACCATAATAACGCAGCCCAACCAACAATCATGCCAAATACCGGGTGAATGCCTTGGATATATCAACAATAATCGAAGGACGGGTCCCACCTCCCACTCCACCTCCGATTCTTGAAGAGTACCCCGAAGCTGCCCCATTTATAAATCAATTTTAAGGAAAGTTAGCTTCGATTATCTTTCTGTTTCCATATTTATTAGAGTATATTTTGTAAGAGAAGCACTCCCTATTTTTGTTGGGAATATTATTTCGAACCAGAAAGCTTTACACTCCGCAACAACTGTTAATTCTTTACAAATCTCAAATTCGACCAACTATGGAATACTGCTCCCAAACACACACTACATTTGTTGGATTTTGTTCAGAGAAGAGCTGTTCGTCTGATTGAAGACCCGGAACCGACCGGCGGCCTTGATTCGCTGGAACATCGAAGAATGGTTGGCGACTTGAGTCTGTTCTACAAGTATTTTCATGGAAAGTGTTCGAAGGATGTAGCCCGCTTAATTCCTCCCAGAGCGGTGCATGTTAGAAATACACGTCGCGCTAATACTTCACATTCGTATGAGGTTCAGCTTGTTACTACGCGTACAACGCTTTTCAAGCAGTTTTTTATATGGAGAACATCATCCCTTTGGAATAATTAGCCCAAGGCTGTGTTTCCCACCGAGTACAATTTACAGCGATTCAAGAATCGCTTTTTTCCGCATACGTGCCTCTTCTGAAGCGCTTTAGGGACTTCCCAGTAGCACGTGTGCTAAACCCATAAAAAAAAAAAACTTCCCTATTGTGCTATTTACATTTGAACTTAATATATATTCAGATTTCATTCTTGGATATACCAAAAAAAAAAAAAATCGAAGGAGGGGTCCCACCTCCCACTACCACCGCCGGCTCCTGAAGGGTACTCCGGCGGTGCCCCTTCTCGCGTATAAAATGCTTGAAAAGAAACAATTCAAGCTAGTGCTTACGGTGCAAAGTCCTCATTCGATTTTACTTGGTATTTAGCACATTCCATATTCGATGGATTTGTAATTGGTACGTGTGAGGTGCCCTCACTCAGTCTTTGGGCTATAGCCCAGGGGTACCTACAACCCCCTTATGATGCTTAATTTATTTAGTAACGAGATATGTAATAAAAGATGAATTGAATTGAATTATTGAAGTAACAAAAGAGCTTCGCGCCTCCTTCTAATATCCAATGTGCCTTTAGTTATTTACAGTTTCTTTACAATTTACAATATAAAACAATTCTTATCTATTAGTCTATTAGTCTATGTCTGTCACTGGCTCAACTTAAATTTCTTTCTGGTAATAATGCGTCGCACTCTATAGCCGCCGCATCGCGGTCGGTACAAATTCTTCCACAATATTGGTTTTCTTCTTTTCGTCAATTCTTTCGAGTAAAGTACTGGGCAGTATTTCGTTTACGTCTTCGATTTCCAAAATTTCACATAGCCTTTGTCTTGCTTCTGCGAACAATGTGCAATAATATAGTCTGTGTAACGGATCGTCGTTGTCGTCTACGTCGATGGTTCCGGGACAGTCTGCATGACAGATTCCTTGTTTTTCCGATCCGTCCGTAATGTGTTGCGAACTAACCGTGGCCGGTTAGAATCTGTGCCATTTTGGTGTTGAATATTATCTTGAGTTTTTGCCTATTTCCTATGTCAGGGATGAAGCTGTGTGTGATTCTGCCTTTGTCGCTCGATTCCCAAGTCTTTTGCCATTTATATGTCGTTCTGTTTCTTAGCCACTCTTTTAGTGCCCTCTTGCTTAGTTTAGGTGCGTGCGGAAGAGCAAATTCAGTTCCGTCTTCTGCTTCGATGTCCATAACGATTTCGTGATTAATTGTATGACCTCGCATGTGTCTCCTATAGTCCAATCGTTTCTCTTATCAGTTCTTCAATAGGTGGGATGTTCGCCAGTACTGCAGCTGCTTGTGTAGATGTAGAAGTGTACGTTCTGCATATAGTCCCTTGATATCATTCCTCTGACCGTTTCGAGTCTCTGTCTGACTCGGCAAGTTTTTAAGTTGTGTTCAAATAGGCATGCGCAATAATAAAATTGCGGCATTATTGCTCGTTCGAAGATGATCTTTAAATTGCTGTTATCGAATCTGTATAGTCCGGATATTGCCTTCCTCAGCCATTGAAAGACGCTTTTTTGCTCTTTGACTAATCGCTTTAATATGACTTTGAAAATTGATCTTTGGGTCGATCGTTACTCCTAAGTATTTAGTTTCATATATGCGTTTGAGCCCTTGTCCACCCAACTTAACCGTCGGGTTCCTAGTTAGTTTTGTCCTTCCGAACACCATATAGTTGCATTTGTTCAGTGAGAATTGTAGTTTGTTCTTTGAGGACCATAAATGTGCAATCTCCAGTGAATTGTTCATTTTTCTTTCTAGCTCGGTTCGGCTATTTCCACCCGTTAGTATGACGATGTCGTCTGCGTAGGCGTATGCCTCGAATTCGTCATTTTGCATATTGTTTAGATTGTTTAGTAGCTCGTCCACCGTCAGGTTCCATAAGTTTGGGCCGAGTTTGGATCCTTGTGGACATCCTCTTTCCAGTAAAATGTTTTCTTCTCACTGGGCCGCAATCGTAAGTGATTCTTCTATTATACCAAGTGCTATATACCAAGTGCAACTGTTCGAAATTCTTCAAAGTGTTCAATTAGTTAGAAGATCTTCTGTTGTTCTTTGCTACGAAAGCCTTATTAATGGTCGCAAATAATACTGAATTGTTCTAAATATTTTAGAAGATATAGAAGGATACCTTTTTTCATAACTTTCGATATTAGTAAAAGCAGTGCGACTGATTTGTAGTTATTTGGCAAGGTCTTTTTGTCTTTTTTGGGTATTGGCTGAACTGTAGCGCATTTCCAGCAGAAAGGAAATATTCCCTTTCTGTAGGGCAGGTAGAAAAGTCTACATAAAACTGGAGTTAGTTCGCTCGATAGAATATAATAAATATTAAATATGAATAAGTTGCTTTGTTAACTTATCACTTTATTATTTAATTTCTAAGTGACTGCATTGCCTGGACGTACTCTATTTTCAAACGAAAAAAGATTGCAATATTGCCATATGTAATATATATAATTTTAAGAATTTCTCAACTTCAGAACCCAGAGCACAAAATATTCGAAGCATAAATATGGTCTCTAAAACCAAAATCTAAAAAAAATTCTCATAATACGATTGAAATTATACAAAATTTATCAACTCATCTCTTCCCTTGATGCGACATAGCTTAAACACTATACGTTCCTCGGCTACCTCGAATATAATATTTACCAAATTTTAAATCACTATCTTATTTCGTTTAAGAGCTATCATGTCAACAGCAGTTTTTTCTAAAAAAAAGTTAACGTTGCTGAACCCGACATAGTTATGTAGGGGCACTCCATTCCTCTAGCATCGTCACTCAAATTGCTGGGCGTTAATTTGGAAGGAAATATGGCTTGGCATGAACTTGTTGCAAGTATAGCAGAGAGAGTTTCTCAAAAGTTAGGAATATTATTTCGAACTGGCAAGCTTTACACTCCACAACAACTGCTAATTCTATACAAAGCTCCAATTCGACCAACGATGGAATACTACTCCCACGTTTGGGGCTCTGCTCCCAAACATACACTGCATTTCTTGGATTCTGTTCAGAAAAGAGCTATTCGGTTCTATTTTACAAGTATTTTTATTGAAAGTGTTCGATGGATATAGCTCGCCTAATTACTCCCTGAGCAGTGCATGCTAGGAATATGCGTCGCACTATTACTTCACATCCGTGTGAAGGTCAGCTTGTTACTCCTCGTACAACCCTTTTCAAGAAGTCTTTTATATGGAGAACCTCATCTCTTCGGAATGATTTATCCAGGACTGTGTTTCTCACCGAGTACAATTTACGGCCATTCAAGATCAACGTGAATCGGTTTTTTCCACACATACGTTGCTCCTGTAGCGCTTTAGGGATTCCATGCTATGTTTTTTGTGATCTAGGGCCTCCAAAACGCGAAGAAACTCAAAAATGTGCAAGCGTAATTTTTTGTTATAAATATAATACAAGTAAAATTGTTTTTTATACATTTTGGTAGGATCTATGTACAGGGTGGTCCAAATTGGACACTTTTAAAGGTAATCCCCTTTATCTAAAGGAGATAGACGAAAACTGATGTTGGTGTCTGAGGCTCAATTTTTATCATAGTCTCAATGGTGAAAACCGCATATCGATATCTAGTACCGTTTCAGATATACAGAGTGTTTTTCAAAAATCTGCATTTTGGAAAAATGTTTGTAAGTGTTTTCCTACTGAAAATTTTTGATTTCCGTAAAAACATTCTCAAAGCACTTTTTCACGTGGATTTCAACAGTGTAAGTTACATTTTTTACAACTAATATTTTAATGGTTATTAACGCAAAAAATATTTTTTTAAATAGGATACCCTGTATATTTTTCCTTATCCGAATAGAGCTTTAAATTACCATTCTAAAAATATAGAACACTTTATATTTTGCTTAAATCTACTTCAAAATATAAAGGTTTTCAGTTTTTACGCGAGTTTTAAATGCACATTTGGTGAAGTAGGCTTTGGACGGAGCGGCCATATGGTTTAATTCAATTGTTTACTTGTAGTTGTCAAATTTTACTTCAGGATCAGTTATTGAATTGTCATATAAATCGCAATGAAGTTTGAAAATTACGAAAAATGGGAAATGATAGTGTGTTTCATACAAATCGGAGAAAATTCGGAAGCGGCAAGTAATTTGTACCACGAACGGTATCCAGAGAGGCGTCAACCCTTCAAGGATATATTCGCTCGATTGCGACATAACCTAGTTAATAGTGGCCAGCTTTAAAAGAAACGACCCAAAAATTATGCATCGAACAGAGATAAGGAGTTTTAGGAACTGTCGGAATAATCCCAACACTTCAACCCGACAGTTAAAAGAATCCACTGGACTACCAAGAACTAACGTAAGTCGTACTCTGAAGAAGCGCAAATTTAGGCCATATAGGACAAGAAAAGTTCATCCCCTTAGAGACGGAGATTTTTAGCGGCGTATGGATTTTTGCCAATGGTTTCTGGAGAATTGTAACCATGTTCCGAATTTTTCAATAAATTACATTTGGACAGACGAAGCTTATGTAAGCAATGCATGTATTTTTAACGGGTACAATTCTTATACGTGGGCACAAGAAAATCCTCATTTAGTTGTAGAGTAAAGAAATCAAGGCAGATTTGGATTTAGTGTGTGGGCAGGAATTTTTAGAGGTACTGTTATAGGTCCATTTATTTACGGGAACACTCACCTCTCAGAGATATATAGAAATTTTAAGGCAGCAAATAGAACCTCTTGTTGATGAACTGCCGTTAATGGACCTTAGAAATATATTTTTTCAGCCCGACGGGGCACCCCCTCATAACGCTGCAGTTATCATGCAAGAGTTAGAAGTCGCAGTGATACAAAGTTTTGCAGCTCTCACTCCTCTTGAACTAGTCAACTCGGTAAGAAGAGTCCAGAAAAGGTGGTGCCTATGTGTACAGTAGAGTAGTGTAGAGTAAAGAAATCAAGGCAGATTTGGATTTAGTGTGTGGGCAGGAATTTTTATAGGTACTGTTATAGGTCCGTTTATTTACGGGAACACTCACCTCTCAGAGATATATAGAAATTTTAAGGCAGCAAATAGAACCTCTTGTTGATGAACTGCCGTTAATGGACCTTAGAAATATATTTTTTCAGCCCGACGGGGCACCCCCTCATAACGCTGCAGTTATCATGCAAGAGTTAGAAGTCGCAGTTATACAAAGTTTTGCAGCTCTCACTCCTCTTGAACTAGTCAACTCGGTAAGAAGTGTCCAGAAAAGGTGCTGCCTATGTGTAAATGAAACTGGTCGACATTTCGAACATCTCTTATAGAAATTTTTTTTATTTTAGTTTGCTATACTCGGAATAAATTGTTTTATTGTTGTTTTGTTTTATTTTCTACATAGTTTAAAGCACTATAGCATTTAGTAAATTTCATTGTAGTTATGACTCTTAGAGTTACTTCTGGAATTTTTTTTTACGAGTTGACTGCTATCGGTAAACAATTGATATTGCCGCTCCGTCCAAAGCCTACTTCACCAAATGTGCATTTAAAACTCGCGTAAAAACTGAAAACCTTTATATTTTGAAGTAGATTTAAGCAAAATAAAAGTGTGCTATATTTTTAAAATGATAATTTACAGCTCTATTCGGATAAGGAAAAATATACAGGGTATATTATATAAATAAATTTTTGCGTTAATAACTATAAAATATTAGTTCTAAAGAAATACAATTTACACTGTTGAAATCCACGTGAAAAAGTGCTTTGAGAATGTTTTTACAGAAATCAAAAATTTTCAATAGGAAAAGAATTAGAAACATTTTTCCAAAATGCGGATTTTTGAAAAACACCCTGTATATCTGAAACGGTAAGTTTCAGATATGTGGTTTTCACCATTGAGTTTATCATAAAAATTGAGCCTCAGACACCGACTTCAGTTTTCGTCTATCTCCTTTAGATAAAGGGGTTTACCTTTAAAAGTATCCAATTTGGACCATACATTGTAGAGCTACGGCGTCGTATACACACGCTATCCACTTGTGCTTAACAAAGCTAACAAAGTTAGATTTTCTTCACGACTATTAGATCTCGTTTTGTAAATCGGTGATAGATGGCGGACGTATGCTTATTATTTAGTATTTTACTAGTTACCAAATCACTCTCCGAGATTGTTTCATTTATTTGAGGATCCCTACATAACGACAAACATAGTTTCTAATTTCCGTCGGTTTGCCTGTCAGTCTGTCGGTACGATAATTCTCGACCAAAAAGGGATATCTATTTCAAATTTAGTACACATACATCTACACTTTCTAAGCAGTATCGCTTCAAAGAAAGGAGGAAAAGTTTAGATGTTAAATATGGGATAGTTTTAAAAGTATTATTAAAATTTTTGGTTTTTGAAGGGTAGATTTTTTAAGTGTCTCACCTGATTTACTATTTTCCTATTTGAAAAATCCAAAAAATTATGTTACTACTAAACTTAGTTTTCTATGAAGATGCTAAATATGATATCATAAATTTGTCAGATTACAGGGCCAACTGGAATTTTTGCAAATGCTTATAAATATACAATTAAATAGCATAGTCCGTTTAAAAAAATTTTTTTCTTTATATTTATTTTTAGTTGTCACCGATGTACAGTGAATTAAAATTATTGAACTGAATTTTAACTTTTAAGGGACTTATTCGATTTTCCATTTTCTATTTGGCTTAAAATAAAATCTTTCACTAATAAACTTAGTTTTTTTGTGAAGAAGCCAAAGATGATCCCAAAAAATTTGTCACTTGTCAAATTCGAGAGATGACAAAGTTTTTCTTAAATGGCCTTACTGTATCATTATTAAATAGTGTTTTTCAGTTCGTTTACAAAAATATAAAACACTTTATATTTATTTTCAGTCGTTACCGATATACAGTGTATTCAGTTTATTGAACGAAATTTTGCCTTTAAATAGCTCACTCAATTGACTGCTTCCTATTAGTCCTATTAAAACATACCTTCATTACTAAATTTAGTCATTTATGAAGAAATCAAGTATGATACAAAAAAAATTTGTCGCATTTCATTTTTAATAGATTACAGAGCCAACTAGAATTTTCATAAATAACATCCTCTACATATGAATACAAATAGCATTTTATAGTCCGCTAACAAAAATATAAACTCTTGATACCTATTTTTAGTCGTTACCGATGTACACAGCATTTAAGTTATTGAAAATAATTTTACTTCTAAGTTGGCTAATTCGATTTACTGTTCGCTTAATTGCTATAACAAATAAATTCTCTTACTAGTAAACTTAATTTTTCCTGAAGAAGCCAATAAGATATCAAGAAATTTGTCATTTGTCAAATTTGACAGATTACAGAACCAACTAGGATTTTTTAATGGCACTACCTCTGTTATACCATTACATAGTATTTTTAAGTCCGTTTACAAAAATACATAACTCTTTATGTTTATTTTCATTTATTTCCTATGTACAGGGTACTCAAGTTATTGAACCAAACCTTTAAGTGGTTCGTCGATTTACTATTTTCCTGTTTAGCATATTAGAAAAATTATTTCAGTACTAAGCTTAGTTTTTAGAGGAAAAAAACCAAAAACTAAACACAAAAAAATTGTAACACTTGTGAAATTTGGCAGAGTAGAAAGCTAACTAAGATTTTTTTTTAAATGACCCCCTCTATATATGAACACACCATTAAATATCACTTTTCAAGTTCATTTACGAAAATATATTATAACATTTTATATTTATTTTTCGCCGTTACCGATATACAGGGTACTCAATTTATCCTTTTTCTATTTAGCATATTGTTTTTAGGCGTCCGTTTTAGTTTCTGGTAGCCGAGAAATCCTAAAATTATTTTTTTTCCATTGTCTCCAAACAGGAAAGTTTCAGGTTTGAGTTTTAAACATCTCTGCATCTTTCTCTTCACCTAACTTTTTCTGGTCATTTATATTCCCCTATAAAATCTCTAGTTCTTTAATGTAAGAAATCAAATTCATTATTTAACCTGTTTACAAGGGAAGTATTGGGTACATTACTTTCTGGATTTTTTAAATAGGCTGAACAACTGAAAATTCCGTTGATATATATATATATATATATATATATATATATATATATATATATATATATATATATATATATATAAAACATTAAAATTCCGGGTTTCAATCCGTTTGTCTGACAAAGAATTTGTACGACGTTTCGCCAAAATATCATTTGGCATTTTCAATTGCTCTTGCTGCTGCTGCTACTCGATACTGTGATCTTGCTACTGCTGCCGCTCGAAGCTAACTATTAGTTAGAGTTAGCTTCGAGCGGCAGCAGCAGAAAGATCACAGTATTGAGTAGTAGCAGCAGCAAGAGGACTTGAAAATGCCAAATGAGATTTTGGCGAAACGTCGTGCAAATTCTTTGTTAGACGAACGGATTATAACCCGGAAATTTTAATCTATTACATTCCACCATCCTTGAAAATTTCTATTGTAACATATATATATATATATATATATATATATATATATATATATATATATATATATATATATATATATATATATATATATATATATATATATATATATATATATATATATATATATATATATATATATATATATATATATATATATATATATATAGCCTGTTGATACCACGTGTGGGCAGGGATTTTGTGGTCGTCATATCATCGGTTCCTTTTTTATCGATGGAAATCTTACCGGACAGCGGTTACAGTTACTACAAGAGTAAGTTATTCCAAGTTGTGCAGGCCTTTTTTCCCGATGAAAATAATTTGGATACCCGTAACAAGAATCTGTGATATCAACAGGGCGGAGCACCTCCTCACTATGAATTCAATGATCGTAGATATTTGGATGTGATTTTTCCTAATCGATGGATAGGCAAAAGAGGTACTGTACAAAGGCCTGCAAGGAGTCCTGACCTTACCCCACTCGATTTTTTTTTTATGGAGTCATTTGAAAACCAAAGTTTACCGAAGTCGACCTGAAACTGTAGAAGATTTACAACAAAGAATTATGAAAGTAGCACAGATCATCCCGGATTCTCTGCAAAACTCTGTTCAGGCTGTTTATGACAGATTGGGCCATTGCCTCGCTGTTAACGGAAGACATTTTTAGCAATTGTTACCTTAAAAATAAACCTAGAATATTTAGTAATAGTTTTTTTGGCTTTTTTTATTTTAAATTCCAAATGACAATAATTCCAAAACAGTTCAATTTAGACATATGGTATGTTAGACAAATAATATCTAGAATTTTTGGTAGGATACACAAATAGAATAATATCAGGACTTTCCATTTAAAAAAAAAATCAAGATGGCGTAATTTCTTCGAACTGACTGTTCAGAACATTTTATTGTTAACGTCAGCATGTGCGCCGTATAACACCCTATAATTTTTATTTAAACATTTTTTTATAGACTGATTAATAAATGCTGTAGAATCATTATTCCATACGTATGGGGCACCTCGTATATATATATATATATATATATATATATATATATATATATATATATATATATATATATATATATATATATATATACCATTTTAAATACAGCATTACAATCTGTTAAATTTGAAAAGTAATAAGTTTTTCGATATTGTATTTAGCTTCTTCGTAAAAAAATCAATTCCTTGGCATTGTAATCCGTCAAATCTGACAAGTGAGAAATTTTGTGTAAGATAGAACGAATTGTACCAAGTACGCACACCTAATACTCCATCGTAGGCTGACAGAGCAGCCACAACCCGACAGAGTCGTTGACAAACTTAACACTTCAACGTAGGCGGCGCGATTTTCGAAGGAATCCTCTTGGGCATATGTGGTTTAATGTAAAACTACTGAAAACTGATAAAGTCCATATTTCAGCAGTCTACCCACTGTTTCTCTTATTTGTCAATCCATCCCGAGACGTATTTCACAGTATCACGGCTCATCCGTCAGTCTAGGATTGACAAATAAGAGAACATAATTTATTAGTCCTTATCCGGATACTTACGGAATGTAATGGTAAGATAATAACGAATTGTACTAAATACGCACATCGTAGGCTAACGTAGCAGCAACAAGCCGACCCTTTTACATTAAACCACCTATGCCTGAGGGAGATCCTTCGAAAATCGCACCGCCTGCGCCTGCGTTAAAGTGTTAACTTTGTCAACTACTCTATCGGCTTGTGGCTGCTGTGTCAGCCTACGATGGAGTGTTAAGTGTGCGTACTTGGTATAATTCATTGTATCTTACCATTACATTCCGTAAGTACTTGAATAAGCACTAGTAAATTATGTTCTCTTGTTCGTTGTTACATGGAAATGTAACGGAAAATGAATATGAATATGAAAGTTATCCTGAGGATACATCGGCAAGAAATGGGGTAAGAATGGATGAGGACGGGCTAGGGTCGGCCAAATCCAGCGACGATGAAGGGCGGAGGTCGGATGACTTCCAAGTAGTTCGCTCAAGGAAAGATAAAAGAAGAAGAAAGGTGGTTTGTCGGACGACGAACAGTCGCCGAAGAGATCCAACATTCACCAAGAAGAACATCTGGACCAAGAGAAGGGGGAGACAGGTAAGTCAAATCCCAAATCTGTTAGACAAACAAACAAAGACGTACTTCCAGACAATTCTCACAGGAAGAGTTTCCTGCTCTTCCAAATGTGGATTCATCAAATCCTATTATTCCAGTAAATACTTCGGTGTCGAAGATTGATCCAAGGCCGACTAGGCCAAAAGCAATTCCACCAATTGTTGTGTCAAATGCTGGCAATTTTGTCAGCATTTCAAATCTTTTTAGGTTAAATAATATAAGATATTCTTCAGCCATAGTGATTAGAAATGGCATTAAAGTCTTCCCCTGTTCGGTTGATGATCATAAACGAGCCGTTCAGCTTCTTGATGAAAAGAAGGAGCCTTTTTTCACCTTCCGGTTCCCGGAAGAAAAGTCAAACCATGTCGTCCTGCGTGGTGTTCCTGTCCATTTATTAACCAATGAAATCTTGACGGATCTTCAGCGTCAAGGTTTTCAATCCTTCCAAAGTTATTCGCTGGGCTCATGCCAATCGAAGGCCAATGCCCTTGGTCCTTGTTCTTCTTCCAAAGTCTGAGAAAGACATTTTTAAAGTTCGTGTTGTTTGCACGTTCGAAGTGCGTGCTGAAGCTCAACAATCTAAGTCGCGTAGCATTCAATGCTACAATTGTCAAGATCATGGGCATGCAGCTCCCAGTTGTCATATCCCTCCAAAGTGTGTAAAGTGTGGTAAAGGTCACCGCACGTCTCATTGTTCTAAATCGAAGGAAGAACCACCAAAATGCGCAAATTGCGCTGGTGATCATCCTGCTTCATTCAGTGGGTGTCCTCGCCACCCCTCACAATTTAAGGGTCAAAAACAGTCTTCCTTCCGAGGTTGGGGGACGCAAGACAATTCCCGTCTTGCTCCCAACAAGCCCGATCAGTCCCAAAATCAGGCTCCTAAACCTGATTCTCCCAGCGAGTCTCTTCTCTCCCAGGCGCAGCTTGCGCAGATTGCAAAAATGTTTGCTGAGCATATGGAAGGATTCATGGCCCAGACATTTAAGAACATACGGACATGAGTTGACTAAGACTGGACTAATCAATATTTAAGAGTAGGTTAGTTGAGCCACTCCTGATTCAGTGTAATAATACACCATAAAAATGTAACACAAACACTCCCGACATTGGGGAATTAGGTTAGGTAGGTTAGTTTAGCATAGCTAAGTCTAGACGATAGAAAATTAACCTTGAGTTAAAAACCATTAAACAATCTAGATATTTAACAAGCCAGATATGTAAAAGGAGTAAAGGGTTTTCCCGGCTCACAAGGAGTTTTAGTGGGTATGCCAACCCTTCAGGTTGGAGAGCCCCACATAACTGGAGCACTCTGGGGCACCCTTATGGTGACGCAAACTGCTCCAGAATCCATAAGGCGGATTTCTCCTTGACAAAAAAAAAATCTCTTGTTTGTTGATCCTAGCACGATTGATGAGCCGTGATACGGCTAAACGCGTCTTAAGATGGATTTACCAATAAGAGAACAGTGGGTAGACTGCTGAAATACGGACTTTGTCTGTTTTCAGTAGTTTTACATTAAACCATCTCATATTGAGCTTCTTGATATAAAAGTAGGTTTAGCACTAAAAGAAGTTTTGTGTTATATCAAGGAGGAAAATAGTAAGTTAGGTGGGACACTTCAAAAAACTTCCCCTGTAAAAATTTCAAGTATAATTATTTGTAGTCAAACGTAAAGGTCAAAGGTGCAGGGGCGGGTATTAGAAGGGAGAATTATATTTAACATATCGAGTTGTATTGCTTGGGTATCCTTAGTATGAGAAACTCAATTTCTGTATTTATTTTAGGACTGCATGTTTGCGAGGGTCAATTATCTTAACATTTTTTTCTATTAATATCAAATGGGAGGTGCGAGGTTGTAACAGAAACTTGGTAAAACTCGTGACAAGTTAACTCAACTGTATATTGATGCTGAGTCAACAGTAAATTTTTTGAAACTATTAAATCCTCTTTTCTTTCTTACATTTTCGTATTCCGCACACAATTTAAACACAATTGATATAACACACCTTAAACCTACATCAAGCAGTTACAGGTATTTTCACATATAAGCAATGACATTTTGCACGTTTTGACAAGCTGTAAGGTCCTAATGGTACGTGTGCCGCACAACATAAAAACTATATAGTCTGTGTTGTTCTATTTCAAATCCAGGTCAAATATTTTGGGAGACTAGCTGTCAAGTCCCTAATATACTGAAAAATATAAAAATTTGCATTTGTCAGTCAAAACTTTGATTTCATCGAAAAATAGCTTTAAAACCTCTTGAATTAAAAAAAAAAATATCGAAGATATCGTAATAAAAGGGGACTATACTGTATATCTAAATCAAAAACATAATATATTATGTCTATAGATATTTTTTTTGTATTCCTGATAGCCATTCAAAATAATTAATATTAATTATTATTTCTGTACTTAAAAATTTGTCGGAAATCTGTGTAAAAATGTAAGGAAAATGTAGTATCACTAGTACCTTCTTAAGTCTCTAGTTATTGACTATTACTTATTTTTATCGCTGTTTTCTATTTCTTAGTTAACCTTTAAATTTAAAAACATTTTACCGAAATTAAAAATATAAACGTAAGAATAATGTTACCAATAGTAGAAAAATTTGGCAAAGAAATATAAAATAAAAATTGGTCAAGTGCCAGTTGGGCCTGCGCAATTAGTGTTCTGTATCGTGATTGCTTTTAAAATAAAATAAAATCGTTACCTAGGCTACTTAGCCTTAATTAGGTCCCTGACATCTTAAGATCCAATATATATTTTCACGTGTTTTCTTAGTGAATAATGTATAATAATTATATCACCTTAGCTATCTACTAGCCAATAAATCAATTTAACCCAATCTAAAATCTAGTGGTAAAAGTATAAAACAGATATTTACTATCTAAATATTTTTTTAAATAAAAACAAATAAAATAAAATTATTTTCACTCGCTACCTAATGCTTAAAGCGGTAGCTATCACTCTCACTTCAATTCACAACTTTCGACAAAATAAACCTTTACCACTGGGGCGGGCTAGTTTTTTTTTTATATACCAGATAAACTATCAAACGTAATGCACTCGTGATAATTTTTGCTCAACCGACACTTTATGGAGCCTATTCCAGAATTTTTCCAAAATTTTTTGATTAGTACTTTTCGAGATAGGGTGGGTGGACAGGGGTCTTCTGCCATTCTTTTAAAAATGATACAAAGAAAAGTATGTGCAAGTATTACATCATATATATTTTCGAACTCGTGTTTTCACAAGCTTTCATTTTGTGTCCCCCACTCGATGACCTGGTAAATTTTTTTTCACATCCGATTACACCTCCCAGAACTAAACCTTTAAGTCAAAATTTAATTTTGAAAACTACACGGCGTTGACTGGATCATCAATTCCTATATTTGTGCCAAATTTCAAATTTTTATGTCAAATAGTCTCTCAGAAAAAAAAACGACAGACAGCCACCGAAGTGATCCCATAAGTGTTTCGTACGGAACACTAAAAACGAAATAAAAAGGGAATTTCTGATGCAGTCCATATCCAAAAAGAGATTCATTTCGTAGGGATTCAACTTACGAAAGTAATATCTTGTCAGTTAGTTGCTAGTTCCATTAGCCATGTAGGTATGAAGAAAAAGAGCAGAGTAATACAGTTATACAGTAATAATCTTTAATGGACAATAATACAAAATTTACACATAATTGTGGCCGAAGTTACGGATACAGTCCATATATAATATAACCCGTACTAATACCATATTATAAATACCAGTAGTATTTGTGGGTTCCCCAATCACGCATAAATGGTTTGATAAATTTGAATATTTGGACACATATAGGGCTTTTTACTTGGAATAAGACAAACAACAGTAGACTAATAAAAGAAGCATCGGGCGAGCGACGTAACGGTCGAGGACGTCGCGGGAAATGGCAGCTCGACCAAAACGATGAAGACCGGGTAAACCGAAAATGGACCTGCCAAAAGTGTTGTGCCGGCGAGTAAGCCGACATCCACCAAGGCGGGAAAATCCAAGCAAAGCATGAGTTGCACCACAGGAATTAACGAACACGTCATGCGCTGCTATAATAAGATCACAAAACCTGACAAAGAAATCACTAAGAGAATCACTCGCCGCCTGAACCCACCGCCATCAATTCCAAGCGCAACCGACGCAGATACGGGACAAACACAATCACCAAAGCCAGGCCAAGCCGCGTATGTTTGCAGGGACAACATGCAACTACCAAGGCAGCTGGCAAACCAAGACAGCGGTTAAAGTGTATTCACTGATGAAATGAACAGAAGAGTGATGCGCTGTTACTACACCACCACCAAACTCGAGACAATAACATCGGGCTACAGACTAGAACCGCACAGACTTTTCTTGACCGAATATCCACATCTGTAATTACTTGTTACAGAACAGGGAGTAATAGACCAAAAAAAAGAGTTATTACCAAGAACAATCGCCCCGCATCTTTTGAATTGTAAACCATCAAAGATACGATAGCTGCTGAACTGAATACAGACCAACCAAACGATAGAAAGAGTAGAGCAGATACCGAACCAATCTCACACAGACAACCACCCAGTCGAACACAACAAGACCCATCACCCAGCAGAAGCATAACTCAAAATAATATTACAAGGCAAATATTGAGTACCTCACGACACCATATCACAGACAACAAAATCAATCACTCACCACCCTCAACAACATCTACACAACATCACCCCGAATCACCTCTCATACAAACACTTAAAGCAAAAATGGAGTCACATCTAGCTCGGTCTGGCACCGACCCCACCACAAGAAATCCCATCCCTCGTTTACTCTTGAAGCAGAGCACGCAACCAATCCTCAACACAATAAACAAGCACATAATACCCCAGTACATAACAGACTTAAGCACAATCGAAGACATTCACACCATAATATATGCAGCAGCAATCACCACTCTAACACAAAATAATCAAAAACTCCCGCAACGACAAAGAAATCGCAATAGCACAAAACCAAAATTCAAATAGCAAATAAGAATAGAAAACAAAATCAACAACATCAGGAGAGATCTAGGACACCTTACCCAGTTTATAAACGGGAACGCGTCCAAACGTGTCACACTGGGTGTAGACAAGATCAAATCCAACTCTCCCGATAGAACTCTGCCAGAAATCCTTGATACTTTGAAACAAAAACTATCGGTATATTCCCCAAGACTTCGTAGATACAAAGAATCAAACGGGAGGAAACCAACAACCTCTTCCGAAGAAGCGAAAAACAGTTCTACCGAAAAACTATGTACAATGAACAGACAGCAGTGACTGAACCACCAAATAAACAAGAACTCACAAATTATTGGAAAAGTATCTGGTCAGAACCCAAACTACACAATAATACCTCCTGGATCAAAGCTTTACTACCACACACGAACCACTTACACACGAAATCAACAAAGCCATTCTACAAACCACACACATTCCCCAATTTCCTTGCACAAAAAATAACATACGTCAAACCTAAAAGCTCAGACACCACAAACCCGTCAAATCACCTGTCTTCCAACCTTATGCAAGATCATCATAGCCAATTTTTTTTCCAATTTTCCAAAAAATAGAACAACACCTAATAGACAACAATATTCTCACAGAAGAGCAGAAGGGGTGTAGGAAAAATAGCCGATTCCATACCCTACAGCTGGTTAATCAGAGTCCTAGAAATTTACAAAATCAACCAAAACCTCAGGCAATTTCTCGCACAAATTATGAAAACATGGAAAACCAAAATCCACCTAAAAACACAAACCGAACGCATCCAAACAGAGCAACTGTACATCAGACGGGGTATATTTTAGGGAGACTCTCGCTCAGCGTTCTATGGTTTTGCACTCTCAAATACACTAAACAGAACAGACCATGGCTTCAACACCAGATACCAAAAAGTGAACCAACATAAAAAAAACCACCTCCTATATATGGATGACATAAAACTCTACGCTGCCACAAAAACACAGCTGAAAGAACTCCTCCAAATCACGGCAATACTCGTATTCACCTTAGATATCAATATGGAATTTGGTATAAGTAAATGTAAAGTGCTCCACATCAACAAAGGCCAATGGACAGACCACCATGAGACAGAAACCATCAACAACGAAACACTCGATAACATGCTCGACAAAGAAACATACAAAAATCTAGGCTTCCAACAAAAGCACCAAACTCAACCACACTCACATCAAAACAGAGCTCAGAACCGAATTAAAAAACAGACTCGCGAAACTTTTACATACAAAACTCAACTCCAAGAATCTCACTAAGGCCATCAACACGTTCGCTATACCTATACTCACTCATTTGGTATCATCAAATGGTCACACACAGACATAGAAAACATTCACATCCTTATACGTTCTCAAATTCACCAAATTACACCCCAACGCATGCAAAGAAAGACTTACCATCGAGAGGCAGGCAGGAGGAAGAGAAATCATAGACATCAGATCACTACACACAAAACAAATACAAGCACTTACGAACTTCTTTCATACCAAGCAAAACAGCCTCCACACAGCAATAGTGAAAGCAGACAAAAACTACACACCTCTCGACTTATCCCGTGCAGACCACCCAGCAGACACACACACAGTCACACCCAATTACAACAGGAAAAGATGAAAACGTGGTCACAAAAAACACTCCATGGAAAACACAGATACCAGATAGAACAAGACTACGTAAATAAAAAACAATCATACACCTGGTTACAGGATGGGCAACTATTTCCTGAAACAGAAGGATTCTTACTTGCCATCCAGGATAAAGTCATATTAACCAAAAACTACCAAAAGCATATCATCAAAGATCCAACTATTACAGAAGACAGATGAAGGAAATGCCACCAGCAGAAAGAAACGATCAAACACATAATAAATGGATGTAAAATATTAGCCGGAACGGAATACACAGCAGACATGACTCAGCGACAAAAGTAGTTCACCAAGCACTAGCCACAACATACGAACTCATAGAAAACACATATCCCTATTACAAATACACACCAACATCCATACTTGAAAATAAAAATTACAAGCTCTACTGGGACATCAGTATCCATACAGATAAAACAGTCTCCGCCAATAGACCCGATATTACTTTTCAGTGCAAAAAGGAAAAGTCACCTATCTAATCGATATAGCTGTCCCCAACGACACAAACATCCAAACGAAATACACAGAAAAAAATTCCAAATACACAGACCTTGCAACAGAAATAAAAAGGCTATGGAAACAAAAAAAAAGTCATCATTGTACCTCATCATATCAGCCACAGGCCTTACACCAATAATAATCACACCACACTTAGTACAGTTAGGACTCAACACAAACATACACAGAAACATTCAGAAGTCAGTAATTTTGAAAACATGTAACATTGACAGGTTATTCCTTAATACCTAATGATAATAGCGTTTGTGCTGACTTGGCTTGGGCCCGTCAGCATTGACCAAATGTGAGAAAAAAGAACTTTTTTGTAAAATAATAATAAAATATCTTTATTGTAATTAAATAGTAGGATTACAATTGGCGGAATTGAAGTTACACTTCCTATCTCAACCATGAAATGCGAATACATATTGTATTGTATAACATTTAGAAACTAGTATTGCATATAAAATACCAAATATAGTAATCAATACACAATGTACTACCATGATAGAAGTTAATATTAACACTGTGGGTGGCTAAGGGTACGGTTACTGCTATATATGTAACATTAGATAGGTCGATTGCATATAAAATACAAAATACAGTAATCAATACACAATGTACTAGCATGATAGAAGCTAATATTAATACTGTGAGTGGCTAAAGGTGTGGCTACTGCTATATATGTAACATTAGAGAGGTCGATTGAGGTGACCATTGTACGAGCTGCGGAAGGAAGGAGTCAACATAAGCTATGAACAATGATTTTTACTGCTCTTTTAAACCTGTGACCTGACCCATCCCTCAGATCAACTGGCACTTTATTGTACAATTTAGCTATTTGGTAACTGAAAGAACGCTCATACATTGAAGTCAAGTGCATGGGCGGAATCAAGGTGAATTTATGCCTCAGATCCAGGTTATGTGCATCGTATCTAAATTTTATTTTGCTATATAAGTAGCCAGGACACTTATTACAAATAATCCTATTGTATAGTACCAAACTGTGTACCACCCGTCTTTCATTTTATTCTTAACCACTTTATGTCACGCAATTTTGCACTGACACCTCTCTCACGGCCTCGAATCCCACCAATAAAACGCACGAACGAATTTTGCATAAGTTGGATCCTCTTAGCGTCACAGTCTAAAAGGCAGGGCCCGTACACCACATCACAGTAGTTAAAGTACGACAGAACAATGGAGTCACACAACATCTTTCTAAGATTCTCGGTAAGAAGAGCGCGTTGATTGAAAATTAATTTAAGGTTAGCTCTTTTAATAGATAAATTTATATGTCCCGTGAATCTCAGATAGGTGTCCATCACTAAGCCCAAGTTTTTGGCATCAGTACATGCACTTATCACTACATTATTCAAGCTAATTTGTAGTAGATTCTGGTGCCGAATCCGAGACTGAGTCCGTCCAAATAACAGAATCCGTGATTTGGTTGGATTCTTTTCTAAGCAGTGTGCACTCGAGGCCTTCATAAGGGCATCCAGATCAAACGTCAGTTTATAATGATAAACTGACGTTTATGCTAATGATCATCCAATATTTGGCCTGGCTTAAAAGAAATGTAAATTGCGTGTCATCAGCGTAAAAATGCGCTGAGGAATATCTTAAGTATGAAATAAGTTTTGACGTATAAATGGAGAAAAATAGCGGGCCCACAATCCATCCTTGAGGCACACCGCAGGACATTTTCAGAGGGCCCGACAGCGCATCACCAACTCTGACCACTTGCTTCCTACCGGTGCTATCATCAAAGCCGATATAATTCAGAATGCTCTGAAAAAGATCATGATTTAGTCGGTCAAAGGCTTTTGAATAGTCCAAAAGAACCAATGCTGTCAATTCGTCACGACCCGCAGCCTCCAGGATATTGTCCATTACCCTCAATAAAGCAGTAGTGCAGCTATGATCCTTACGGAAACCCGATTGTACATATATATATATATATATATATATATATATATATATATATATATATATATATATATATATTAGATATATATATATCGATATATATATTATAATTATATTATATTATATGTATATATATATATATATATATATATATATATATATATATATATATATATATATATATACATACTTAACTTTTAATATTTTGTATCTTTCTTATTCATAAACAACTTAATATAATATTTATTCAGCAAATACTTAGCTACTTCAAAAACGTGATAGCATGTATTTTTGTATTTTATAAGGACAATAAAGAATTTAGAATATAAAAATATAAAAATAATAAAATAAATATATTTTGATGTTGTTCTTGTATGTAGTAGGTTCCAGAGGATAAATTTTTGTTACTCCTTTATTATTATAATTAATAATATATATCACCGGCACTCATATTATGTACGGGATTACTTTAATAGCTTTACAAGGAATTTCGTAAGTCGATCACTGAACATTAATACTTTTAGACTGTGTGCTTATAATGTTTATAATTTTTTTTGTAAGACATAAAAAATTCAATGTCTTCTTACTAAAAACTGCCCATAATATGTATGAAATACTTTATAAACTCTATAAAATTTAATTGTTAAACCGGGTAAGTTGTAATAAATTCAAACTTTATGAATTAAATACTATATACAAACTATAAAAAGTTAACATTCGGCTGAATAAACACTTGTTTAAAGTTTTTAATTACCAAATTCAAAATTCGAAATTTTATAACAGATGCCATTAAAAATTATTATCTTATAACTTATAGAGCAGTTTTTTTCAGTCGGCTCGTGCTTTGTTTTTACAATTATGATGCGTTTATTAAAACATTTCGTATCGATATCTAGGCAATTACTGGACGGTTAATGCTAATATCGACCTGCCTGGACAAATACGAACTAACTTAATTTTGATCAGTCATTATCGGATTGTCCGACTAATAACGTGACTGTTCAAATTTCTGATACTCTATGTAAATAAACATAAATTTTATTCCCACATAACCTACTTTCCATTACCAAGATTAGTCGAAATAGATCTCAATCAAATATAATTATCAAAAATAATTATTACTAATACCATATATGACTTCTCTAATATTAATTTTGATATAAATCAACAGAAATCTGATGGGTAATGTGTATCACATATTTCAATGTTTTTTAGCTGTTTATGACAAGACAAATCGAATATATTTTACTCACTAGGCAGAAGTTTATCGCTATTACCCAGTACATTGATGATTATATTTGATCTATTTATATTTCGGAATGTCTAGAAATTTCACTTCGGCCCATATACGGATTTACTTCTCAACATTTCCGCTTGGAATTGTGGTTTTTGCTGACTATTATCATTGAGTTTGTTCCTTTTGGTACTTTAGTCTATTGGTCAGTTTTTCTGTACTTAACAATGCTTTTATTGTTTTGCTGTTCCAACTCATTATTCCATAATATGGCATTATTCTGAGAGTGATTTTTAGAATTCTTCTGCCCTAAAGATTGTGTTGCTGCACCCTTTATCGATTTTATGATTAGGATGTATAAGACTTTTGCATCAGCGTTCAATCAGATAAGATCAACTCTTGATCTAGTCGTTTTTCACTATTATCATGGAAACTGCTGAGTTAGTATTTTTTCTTCTTTATGATTGGTTCTTGAGTTTTTTAATTGTTTTTTTTTCCATTTTAAGGAGCATTCCGATTGGTGATATTAATTTCCATTTAATCTCTTGATATACTGTAGTATTAATTAAGTAGTGATTTTTCATTTTTACCGATATAATTAATAACCGATTTCAGTTTTCTGGAGCACTGATGCCCTGTATATCTGGGTATGTTTTTTGTGGGTATAAAAACCTTCTTTACTGCTTATGGTCTACAGTTTCACCTTCACTGCTTATCGTATTCTTTATATTTCTTTCCCATACTGGTATTAATATCTAACATAATCATAATTTCTGGTTGCTTTCCTACTGTAAATCTGTTTTTTGTAGAACTTTTTCATTTTATGTGGATCTTCCATGGAGGAATGCACACTGATTATGATTATTTTGTACTCTTAAATTTTTAAATTTGGTGTTATTCTTTTAGTTATGGCTTCCCCATTTGTTCATTTATTTCTTAGTTTCTGGTTTATTGAGGTGGATATTCCCTTGGCGGTTCCTTTATCTTTCGACACTTCGCCAGATGTCTAAAACCCATCGGGCCAAGGTCTAAACATTACAAAATAAAGCCCTTCGCATCATATCAGGAGCTGCCTAGTTTGTCCGCAACAATCAGTTGCATAGGGAGTTTGAAATGCCTACAATAAAAGAATTCACCCGTAACGCCCAGCTTCGCTTCTTTGAGAAAGCCACAGCCCACCCTAATCCCGAGATAGCTAACACTTTCAGAGTTAACGTAAACGTCGGCAACCGATACTTAAGACCTACAGACATTCTACCATTAGACTTGACCACCCTTTTACTTAGCATTTACGGCTAAGGCCGTAGTTTAGTTGAACAACTCCTATCAGTAAAAAGTGTAAACACCACACAAAACTAACACTATTGTAACGCAATACTCCCCGGAATTTGGGGATTTAGGTTAATTTTTAGCTTTAAGTTAGGTTTAAGGTAGCGTAGTTCAAATCATTAGAAAAAACTAACCATAGCGTTAGAATCAATAAACACCTAGACAGTAAAAATCAAAGTAAAGGGTTATCCCAGCTCTCAAGGAATTTTAGTCTGCATGCCAACCCTTCAGGTTGAAGAACCCTACATAACTGGAGCACTTTGGGGCACTCTTATGGTGACGCAGACTGCGCCAGAATCCATAAGGCGGATTTCTTTTTTGTTTCTTTGCCTCGGTAGATTTTGAGAATTACCGTGCGTTTTCTTGAATGCATTTATTTTTTTTTAAATATGGGTAGGAAAAAGTATTGCCTCAATTCAGAGTGCCTTGTCCGAAGTCTAAATTACTAGCTGGATTTTTGTTAACGACTGCTTGAATTGTTCGTTGTAGTACCAAAAGTGACAACAAAAAAACCGGTGGTAAAAAAGCACGTCAAAGAAAAAAGATATTTTGAATATTTCATGAACTCAACAACTGGAATTTTACTTAAATATGTTATATTGTAATGTCACATTGCTAATGAAAATGACTATATATGTACACTAAAATTCTAAGATGTCAGAAGTTAGATCATTTGATATATAAAAAATAAGACAAAATTATAAAGATTGATATCAAACGAAAGGACATGTTTTAAGGAATTCAGTTATATAAAATGAAAACATATCTAGCTTATATAAATAACTAAAAAAAATAGTGTCAAAAAACCGACTATGGTGTACAGGGTCTGTCCAAAAATAATGAGAAAAAATTCATAAAGAAAAATTTGTTGCAGATAAAAGTACAAGCAACTAAAATGTTTTACACTGTTGCCAGAGTTCCCGCCACTCCTGGTACGCCCTCGGGAAGTCGGCGACGGGAACCTTCTTTAAGCACTGCATCGAGGCCTCCTTGACCCTCTCTAGCGTCCCAAAATGGTTCTCTTTCAAGTTCCTCTTGATTCGTGAAAAGAAAAAAAAGTCTGGCGGTGCCAAGCCAGGTGCTGTACGGCTACTGAGATAACATTGCCATTTTATACTTGTCGAGAAACTACCGAGAAGCCCAAAGAGAACACACTTTTCTCATCTTTAAATCCTCCGTCAAAATTCGATTCACAACAGTTTTTGGCACTTTAGACTTTTCTGCTATCATTCTAACAGTAAGACGTCGATTCGAGTTCAGCAAGTCCTTCACTTTTTTCACGTTATTGTTTGTTTGTCAGGCTGTCGGACGTCCAGCGCACTGATCATTCTCGACGTCTTCTCGGCATTCCTGAAAATATCCTGTGCCACTTGTAAACATTGCTTGGGACATGGCTTCCTCTAGAAACCCTTCTTAATCATCATTAAGATCTCACCACTCGATTTTCCAGGTTTTACGGAAAATTTAATTGCGTAAGGTTACTCCATTAAACGCGTCACTTCAGCCCCTCTGCTTGGCTACAAAAAAATCTTTCCCATTACTTTTGGGATAGACCCTGTAATAAATAAAATTATTAAATTAAGGCAAAATTTCGTCAAGATACTGTTATATTAGTTTACTGGTTAGTCACAGCAGTAGAAATCGATCTTAAATAGATACATAGATATATAAAATGTTCATATAATAGTAACCTGAAAAAACTGTTACTCTAGTTTTTTTCTTTCTAGTGAACCACGCAACACAGTTCTAGGATTCTTAGCTATCATAACTCCTGAGTTTTCATTTCCTTAATAAGAATTTAAAAATTATAATTTTTTTTCTGTAGTAAATATTTTAATAATAAATTTATCTACGCTTAAAACCCACACTAAACAATTATGTAGATAATATTCATGTATATCTTCTTTTTAAAGTATTAACCTAAAATACATGAAACAATATCTCCCCTTTAGAATCTGTAAAATCGATATACTTTATCGATTTTCATCTCTTATAATTTATTAGAGGTTCATCTTCCAGTAGCCTGAGCTGTCCATGTAGCTAAAGCCATAGTTATTGAGTCATATGTCCACCATGATTATGGTTACTCTATCAGCGATCCTTACACTGGAGACCAAAAATTTCAACAAGAATTCCACAATGGTGATGTACAAGGAGGGAATCTGATAAAGTCTAATGAAACTAAGAGAAACGTAGAATATACTGCTGACCCACACGATGGTTTCAACACTGTAGTTCATAAGGACCCTGCTACTATTCATTATAAAAAAGGGGCACAGGTCCGCCTCAATTTAAAATCAGTAAAGAAAATATGGACAGACGCCTGGATGCTGGGTAGGGGATTTTAACAAAGATTTATTTATAAAAATAAAATCCAATATAAATAATTAAATTATTTAATTTGTAGTCACGACATATAAATTAACACTAATAAAAGCTGTAGATGTTAATTATAAAAGGCTGTTTGTTGACTTTAATCAGAAACACGCTTACCCACAGGCAAAATAATGCCAGGATAACTGTTGATTGTTGGAAAAAAAACTTATACGTATTGACATTGAGATAAATACAAATCGCAATTAAAAATAATTTTTGATAAAATAATGGACTTTTTCTTTCGAATTAACCTGAACATATGTTTTTATCACAGGCGCGTCCTGTGTACACTTTTATTAAAATAATGCATCTATCCTTGCTACTAATTTGCAAAAATCTGTTAAAAAATATTTTATTAAAGATATCAGGTCGCTGATCCAATAACCTATGCTGCTTCAGCTGTAGCTGTCGCCGCTGTTATAGCTAGGACCGCTGCACCTGGTCTTGCTATCAATTATGCTGCCCTAATTACCCTAATAGTTGCTGCAGGTCCAAATATCAGCTAACATACTTTAGCTGCTCCAATCAGCAGTTATATTGGTACGTTACTGTGCCTGTACTTAGTCCAGTAGTTGTCAAAGTCACTGCTACCCCACCTCTTTCTTACGCCGCACCTACTTTTTACCATTAAGCTTAATATGTATTAAAATAAGCTTGTAACAATATATCTATGTATATCGACAAAAAATATATTTCCAGACATTTAATTAGTGCTCTCCCATTGGAAGGGGTTCATGATTATCAGTGATAAAGAAAGTTTATTGTCAAATACTAGAATCTTGAGAGAAATTGCCATTAGGTATTATTTTTCTACTTTAAAATCTGTAATTATTCTAAAAGTTGTATTTACTAGGAAAGTACTAGGTAAATAAGTTTATCAATTTCTTGAGTCTTATTTAACTAAAGACAGTTCATAATATATCCCTAAAGTAATTTATTAAAGGGATAAACTTTAGATTCAACTATAATTTTTACAAATTTTATTTTATGATATTACATATGCTCAAAAATTTCAAACAATCCTAGTCTAGGTTAGAAAAGATTTATAGTACTGCCGTTATTTAAAAAAAAAAAACTTTAAAAATTTATGACACTCCGCCCATACTGTTATCGTGTTTTTTGGATAGTTTATAAATTCTTTCGTAAATGTAAATAATTAGTAATTCAAACTCTATAACATGGTTTGCAAGGTGGTTACTTTAAGGCGAAATAAATTTCTCCTTTTTTACCTTGTCGATTTCATAATATTTTACTCGAGAACATTTTTTTTGAGTTTTACGTATTACTTGTAAAAAAATAAATTGCTCAAATATTTTTTAATTTACAGTGTGTATTAACAGTTTGTAATAAAACATTTTTTAATAAGATAATACGTTATATACAAATACAAAGCATACACTATTCCTAAATTAACTAGTTTCAGAGATATTGGCATCTAAAAAGTGATACCTTTTGATATTTGCAGCGTATAACCGGTCAATTTTATAACAAAGGGACTTATATGTTCCGATCTGTGTTTCATTTTCTGTTACTTGCATGCTTAGTTACGGCCATGAGAATACAGGTACTTAATATTAGAAGTAAATTTTTTATTATAAATTCTTGAATATGGAGAATTTTACTTTTAATAATGAAATGATTTTCACAATATTTTGGTTGACTCATTCTATCTCAATTAATAATTAAAAATACTGAACATAAATATTTTTTCTAGATTGTAGTATTTGCTGCATCTGTCGAAGTTGCAAGTCAGATAACCTCACCTATGTAGCTTTTCCTACTGTTTTTTATTGTGGGGCTCAAATAGTTATTGACATACCTGTGGTAAATATTTATTTAAAGTTATTATATGTGATTGTTTCGTTTTTAAAATCATCATTACAATAATAAATGTAAAAAATATTTAATTGTGCAGTAATTAAGAACAAAGATAACTATCAATACTGATGCTAACTTAAATAAGTAGAGCTATAATAATAGTTTAATAAATTGAAAAGGGTTGCTACTGTGATCAAATAGAGACATTATTAATACTTTTCTCGCAATTCACTTGAAAATATAACGCAGTTGTAATTGGTCTCCATAAGGGACGTGGTAATCTCGGGTTGATTTAGGAGACTAAATAAGTCCTATTTTCCTTCTTTTCAAATAATCGTTTTGTTTTAACTAGAGAAGATTAGTCAATTCTGTAATCAGTGTTAGTTCAGATGAGCTGAATGACTTTGCCATAACTAACTCTAAAATATTCAACTCCATGGGCATATTCATGGAAATAATTTGAATGCTCAAGCGAATTGACAGTATCATCAATTGCGGCATTTCGATGGTTAATGTGTAAATAAAGGATGATGCTTGCAAGTGAAGCGCCAAATGCCTTAAAGTTAGTATCACTTGGCCAGGCAACAGATTAACTTTGTGGTTTCTTGAGATTAAAAGAACAGTCGTATCCCGTATATAGAAATTAAATATTTCGATTAGCTAGAACCATTATTTGTAAGTTAATGAAAGTTGTAATAATTTATACAAAAACATTATCTATCTTAAAGTTAATAAATCTCAAACTAATACTTAGGATCTAAAAACTTTTTCGATAAAACAGACTCGACGTTTCACATGATACAATAATAACAATTAAAATTTAAAAAAGCATAGAAACAAAAAAACATTTTAAATACTACAAATTCAACTTCTAGGGACATAAAAGAAGATTATCAAAGAATGTTTTTGGTAAAGCACAAAAAAACTCAATCGACATAAAGTGACACCAGCAATTCTTAATTTTGACAAAAATGGCAATAGGCACAGAAAGATATTCAAAAAACATTATTATTTTATGGTGTGTTCCATTTTCTCCTCCTTTTTCAGCAGCCTATAACATTCCACTTCTAAACATAAGTCTCTCCAAGTTTCCTCCAGTTATCTCGATCACTTGCCTTTTGATACCAGTTTGTACCTGCTGCCTCTTTGATATCGTCAATCCATCGTTTTGGAGGTCGCCCAACGCTTCTCTTTTGTAATCTTGGCCACAATTGTATGAATCTCCTTGTCCATCTTGTATCAATCTGCCTGGCAACATACTCCACTTTTGATCGTCGGCTTATTTCTCCAATGCGAATATAGCCCCGGGGACTAACACCAAGCATAAGCCTTTCTATTGAGCTTGTGTTGTTCAAAGTTTATTTCCTGCTCTGATCGTTAGTGTCCTTATTTCCAATCCATAAGTTAAAACCGGGAGAACACAGCTCTTAAAAACCCTAGCCTTCAGGTTGATAGGAATATACTCGTTTCTCAATATGTTCCTCAGTTTTCCAGTAGCCATCCAAGTTATTCTGATTCTTCTGTTAATCTCTACTTGTTGGTTTTCGGTCACGAGTTTTATGTTATGTCCGAGGTATACATACTCATCAACGATATCAATCACTTTATCCTCGATAGTTCAGGTTGGTGCTTTTCATTGGGTTAAGATTTTGGTCTTTGTTAGGTTCATCGTTAGTCCTACTTTTCCTGAAGCTGATTTTAAATCAGATATCATTTCTTTAAGTTCATTTACGACGCTACTAATCAGGACTATATAATCCGCAAAGCGGAGATAGTTTAAATATCGACCATTTGTACTAATCCCTTTATGTTCCCAATTAAGCTATTTAAAGACATCCTCTAATACTAGGGTGAATAACTTCGGGGAAATTGTGTTTCCTTGTCTCACTCCTCTATGTATTGCTATCTTGCCAGTTATTAAATCGTCTTCTAATTTTATTGATATTGTTGCCTTATTATATATATGTTCTTAGAACGGTCTTTGTATTTATTAGCTATTTTCGCGTTATCCATCGCTTGAAACATGGCCCCAAGTTCGATAGAGTAGAAAGCTTTATTGTCATCAAAGAAAGCTAACTGTAGTGAGACATTGTATTCATTGTGTTTCTCAATAAGTCTTTTTATGTTTTGTATCTGTTCAATGGTGCCATATCCGACAAATTTACTAGCTAATCTGTTGGTGATAACTTTTATAAGTTGCTTATAATATGGTCGATCTTATTTTTAGTTTGAGAATCGAGACTTCTCCATGTTCAACTTAGACTTTCTGGTTTTTTGAAAAAGGTGTTCATCAGACATAAATTTTCTCTTTGGAGGTAGCTTGTTAACATTTTCTCATTTATGTTGCCAAGTCCAAAATTTCCTCAATTTGAGATTTTATCGATGTTAGTGTTCCCAACACTGACATTGAAATCACCAGAAATAACGGTAATATGTATTTTCTGCTATAATTGTTCGACTTCGATATCTTCTGAGGAGCTAGTTGGGGCATATACTTCTATATTTTAGGGGCTATAACCTTTATGTATTCTTAAGACAATATAGATTACTCTAGATGATCTTGAGTCCATTTTTTATAATTCTATCCCTATTTCTTTTGTTTACAAGAATACCTATACCACCCAAAGGTTTACTTGTATCTTTGTTGCGTGTTTCATAACTATCAGAAAATAATAGGTATGGTACCCAATAACTTTCATTATTAATTTGGTGTTCAGGAAACC
>JAHKBH010001666.1:0-16072 GCA_019049505.1 Pachyrhynchus sulphureomaculatus
TGCGTTGTGCGCGTTTGGAGAGCAACAGTTGAGCAGTTAAAATTTCCGCCCCCGGTGCAATTTGGGTTGAATTCGGTAGCCACCCCTTTGCAAGTGCAGTGTGCTGGTTGACACCTTTGGTAAATCAGTGAAAATTTGTGGCCAGTGGCAGTGGTAAAAACAGCCAAAGGTAAGTAAACCGTCTGTATCTGCAGGAACTCAAATCTTGGCATGAGATTCGTAAACAAATTACGAGTGAGAAGAGAGTGTGACGAGGTTGAGATGTTTGTATGCTATTTCAAGATTAAATTTATAAAGCTGGCTTATACCAGAATGTTATATTTATACCTGTTTTTTAAATATAAAAAGGCTGAAATTTAAAAAAGCAAATAACGTTTTTTAATTGTGTGGTTAGGTCCTTCGAGCCAATTCCCAAAATCATTTACTGTTAAAAAAAATTATAACTCCCTTTTTTAAGAAATTATAAAATTAAAAAATATTTTTGTAATACAAGGAAAATATCCATTTATCGCGTACTCTGAATTTTTGGCGTTTCTCTAAAAAGGTGAAATCTTTTAAAATGTTTCAATTGCAGTTTTCTGTATTAAAAAAATACAAAATTTATACCTACTTAGGTTGTGAGATATAGTCGATACGTTCTTGTTATCGTTTATTTTCAATAAGTGCTATATCTTTGGTTCCTTCATTAACTAATTTACTTTTACTTTTACTTCTTTTATTAGCCTCAAAAGAAAAAATCGAGAAAATTTTTTAACCAACCTTAATTTAGAGTTGTTAAAAAAAACTACCATTCTTCACTTTCCTGGCTTATTTACTACCCAGTTGATAGATACATGTTAGCCTCAGTGTAACAGAAGCAATATTTGGTAGATCTTTTCTTCGATTTTCGGATTTCATGTATTTAAATATATGTAACCTTCGAGATAAACAACTTGAAAGTAGAAGAAGTGGAAAAAAAAAACGTATTTTGTACTTTATAATAATTTACTTCTCTATTCTAATATTAAAGTCAACTCTAAAAAACACAGTGAAGATCTATAGTTATTTTTAGGTATGAAGATATATCATTAGCAATTCTAAAATACTATATTTGTTAACAGTCCTAATATTAAATCAGAAAACATATAGGTCTTCATTGTACCTATGAATTATACCTGGATGATACGAGGTTACTGACCCTTCTTTCTGAAACCGAAATCCCTTTATCGGTTTTGAATTTAAATTTTATTAATTCGATTTGACCCATGCACTGATACTATATTTGGCACATCTTTCATTATTACTAGTTGATCGAATGCCATTTTATTGTAATCACTGCTTATTTATTCGAACATGCTCATTAATCATGTCATTTCATATTTTAAATTCTCAAAAGTTAAACTGAGAAAGACCATTATTAACCAAGAACTTTTCTGTACATCAAATTTATTCATGGTAAATTTATTGGTAGGAAGTTCTTTCTCTCTCTGTTCCCTTTGTTGAGTTGGAATGATAAAACAGAGAGCTTTAAATGTTAAGTTATCTTACAATTACACAGGCCAACGATGAAAAAACTTTTTTAATAATTTTACCTGATTCCTATGTTTCGTCCGAAATAATAAAAAAGTCGTATCACCCACCAATTTTTCATATTTTAATATTCAAAATGTGAAAAGTTTATTTTTTATCATTCGAATGTTATTAGGTTTATAAGGTTGGCAGTAAAATCAAATGTTATTAGGTTGACAGTTCCGACAAATGTCACAGCTGTTTGTTTTCTTCCAGTTAATATAACCTCCCAAGTGCTTTAATTCACATTCTTAGTATGGCTAATCGTGGTTGTAGAAACTCTCCCAACACTTTTTGTTATATATGTGGTGAGTTTGTAGTTAAAAAACATCCAAGAAACGTTACTGATTTTGTAAAAAAAAGTATACTTTGCATATTTTGGTGTAGAAATCAGAAATCAAGAAACGGGTTTGTTGGTGCACAAATTCAAAATTCGAAAAATTGCTTGAAAAAATCTGAAGAAATCATACGTATTCCTCATAGCAAAACAAAACTTTTTTTTCCTATGAACATGGATTCTAAAGTGCGTTGCTTTCGAGAAAAAAATTCTGAATGCATTTTTTTCATTTCTTTTTGAAAGCAGTGTACTCCAGGACTCAGATTTATAGGAAAAAAACTGTTTGTTATTCAATAAGGAATTTTAAAAATTTTTTTTTTAGAATCTTTTATATGATTTTTCTAATTTTTTGCACAAAAACGAAAAAAAAAAACTAAAATTCGTTTCATCCTAAGAGCATTGGTGGGCTCATCAGCAAGGAAAAATTTCTCGCAAGATAAGTGAAAACAAAAGAGCATGGTTTAAGATTGTTTCTTACTGATGAGTCCACCAATGCTCTTAGAACGAAACCGCATATATTTTATAATTGTTTATGTAAAGAAAAGTGTTGTGTTTTTACAAGTCTTTATACTTTAACTTAATACTTTGCATAAACTCTTACTCCTTTTTTAAACTAAAATACCCCTTATTATTTTTGTATGAAGTCTAATATTGTAAAACAAACAGGGTTATATTAACATGAATTTGGTCCGAACAAGTCGATAAATTCATTTCAACTAAAATTTTATAAAAATTATAGGATTTCATTTATAGACTTGTTATGTTTTATTAAATTTACAAAATTTTTAGAAAATCTGCTGTAATGTTTTCAAATATATATCCCGCGGAAATCTGGGTTATGGAATACACTGCTTTTGAGAAAAAACGAAAAAAATGCACTCAGAATATTTTTCACGAAAGCAACACACTTTAGAATCTAGGTTCATAGAACAAGAAAGTTTTGTTTTGCAATGAAGAATACGTATGAATTTTTTTAGGTTTTTTTGAAGCAATTTTACGGGGGTCCTTTTTTTTTCGAATACAAAGATAACAGTATAGTGAAGTTATAAATAAAATGCCATTCTACCTGTTTTTCCACTTTTAATAATTTTTTTCGGGAACTAGTCTCCTTTCGGGAACCTCTGCGCGTGCGCAATATTTTATTTTCAAAATCGTCCGACAGCTTTCAAAACTAGAATCTTTAAGCTTTAATTTGAGCCTGTGCAAGCCGCTCTACCTGGCTCCAAATTTTGGCTTGGTGGGGGGGGGTCCGGTTTATGCATACATATATATATATATATATATATATATATATATATATATATATATATATATATATATGCAACAATAGGTATATATATATATATATATATATATATATATATATATATATATATATATATACCTATTGTTACATGAAAACAAATAAATTATTATCTATCTATCTATCTATCTATCTATCTATATATATATATATATATATATATATATATATATATATATATATATATATATATATATATATATACATATATTCTCGTAATAACATGTACATGATCGACATTTTGATCATACTACAACCGTAAGTTAAGAATAGTAAATAGTTACAAGACATTTGAAGCTGTTTTTTTTCCAATTTCAACTCAACAAAGGGAACATAAAAAGTTAGAACTTCCTACCGACATACATACCAGGAATAATATATACAGAAAATAACCTTAGGTAACTAAAAGTGAGATACTCTTGATTATCGCATACAAGGAGATATGCTAAGACAGGAAACTAGAAAAGGATCATTGCATTTTTTCTCTTAATAACATATAAAAAAACCCAGAAGAGGATATATTGAAATATATATATATATATATATATATATATATATATATATATATATATATATATGTATATATATATATATATATATATATATATATATATATATATATATATATATATATATATATATATATATATATTAATGCTTAAAAATAATGTCGAATAATATATATATATATATATATATATATATATATATATATATATATATATATATATATATATATATATATATATATATATATCATTTGTTTTTGTTTTGTAATAGAGCTGCATTCATTTGCAGTAACAGGTAGTTGCCCTAACTATATTTCCATTGTTTTGCAATGTCTTAGCATTGTTTATTATAAGTGGTGTACCGTGACATTGTTTAAAACTGGTTCTGCTATATATCGTCGTCATTTTTGTAATTGAAGTAAAACAGTCTTCAATAGTATCAGTAGTAATAAACGTATTTTAATATTCGGCTTATATCGGAACTTTTAAAAAAAGCCAATACGCGAAGTGAGATCTCAAAACCAATGCTATATAATGGTCCCTATGAATTTTTTAAAAATACTACTTACTTTTATATACAGTTCTTCTAGAAAATCTTAAATGAGACCAAATAGGTCTTATACTTTATCACAAAGGGTACAATCATAACAGTTTTGACATTTAAATACAAAAATATCCTAAGGAAAAGAATATATGACATTGTTTTGGAGCATAAACTATAAGCGTTAGATTCACTGTGGTTATCTAATTGTCTTGAGATTTAAAACTGGTAGGGGTCAGCTAACGTTTGTGAGAAATCACAGTTCTTGAGATTAGATCGTGTTAAATTGTAATGACTTTCCGACGTTTTGCCTACGAATGCACGAAGTATTTTTAGGGATTTTTACTTTTTGAGATTAAAATACTCAACGATTCAGAGCTATAATCTCGAAGGGTAAAAATCCTCGAAGGTCTTAGAAAAAAACCTCGGAAAGTCACTTGAATTTGACAAGATCAATCTTAAAAACAACGATTTCTCATCTTACCAAGGTTGTGAAACCTTCCGTTTTATGTCATCTAATTGAGGTGTTTGGAAAATAAAATTTGATATAAAAATGGATAGTTGAGAACTAGACATGGGTAGGAACTATAATGGTTTTTAGAATTGTCACAAAACATTTCATTTATATCGGCATAGCCTTATAACTTTAGTTGGCTTACTGGTGGTCTTGTCAATTTAAACTTCTAATTGTGAAGTTACACCAATTTTAAAGTCAGATCTTTTTAGAGAATTAGACAGTAAATGTTTCCTGTTTCGACGAGGTATATACTATTTTATGTCCCAAGTTTGGAATAGATATTTGATCACAGTGAAGCTTCATTTTAAAATATTTTAAGAGATACAAGAACCAAACATTTTAGTTTTTGGTCGTATTCTTGCTCAAAATAGTTTAGATTTAATCTGGTTTATTATAAAATATAATGGTACCCAACGTGGGCCTCAATGGAGTTTTCCTGCAAAATCTTTCAAGTTCGTTCAAAAAAGTCATCAAAACCTACTTCTTTTACCTAGCATTTCTCGTGGTAGAATTTAGTTTGGAATATCTAATTGAAACGGGATTACTCGTATGCTACTGTACAAAAATATATCAATAAAATGAGTCGAAGCCTCATTGCTCCCGAAATTACATGGTCCAACCTAATATGCGGGTAGGAACTATAATAGTTTTTAGAATTGTAATAAAATATTTGATTTTTATGGGCGTAGCCTCATAACTTTAGTTGACTTACTGATACTCTTGTCAATTTAAACCTCTAATTGTCAAATTACACCAGTTTTAAAGTTAGATCTTTTTAGTGAATTAGACAGTAAACGTTTGATGGTTCTACGAGACATATATTATTTTATGTCCCAAGTCTGGAACAGATATTGATCACAGCGAGATTTTATTTGTACTTTAGAAATTTTTTAAGAGATACGAGGGGTGAACCTTTTAGTTTTTGGTTCTATTTTTGCTTGAAATACTTTAAATTCCATCTTGTTTATTATAAAAAATAATGGCACCCAACGAGGGGCTCAATGGAGTTTTCCTGCAGAATCTTTCAAGTTCGGTCAAAAAAGTGTTCAAAACCTACTTCTTTTACCTAGCATTTCTCGTGGTAGAATTTAGTTTGGAATATCTAATTGAAACGGGATTACTTGTATGCTACTGTACAAAAATATATCAATAAAATGAGTCGAAGACTCATTGCTCCCGAAATTACATGGTCTAACCTAATATGCGGGTAGGAACTATAATAGTTTTTAGAATTGTAATAAAATATTTGATTTTTATGGGCGTAGCCTCATAACTTTAGTTGACTTACTGATACTCTTGTCAATTTAAACCTCTAATTGTCAATTTACACCAGTTTTTAAAGTTAGATCTTTTTAGTGAATTAGACAGTAAACGTTTGATGGTTCTACGAGACATATATTATTTTATGTCCCAAGTCTGGAACAGATATTGATCACAGCGAGATTTTATTTGTACTTTAGAAATTTTTTAAGAGATACGAGGGGTGAACCTTTTAGTTTTTGGTTCTATTTTTGCTTGAAATACTTTAAATTCCATCTTGTTCATTATAAAAAATAATGGCACCCAACGAGGGGCTCAATGGAGTTTTCCTGCAGAATCTTTCAAGTTCGGTCAAAAAAGTGTTCAAAACTTACTTCTTTTACCTAGCATTTCTTGAAGTAGAATTTAGTTTGGAATATCTAATTGAAACGGGATTACTTGTATGCTACTGTACAAAAATATATCAATAAAATGAGTCGAAGACTCATTGCCCCCGAAATTACATGGTCCAACCTAATATGCGGGTGGGAACTATAATAGTTTTTAGAATTGTAACAAAATATTTGATTTTTATAGGCGTAGCCTCATAACTTTAGTTGACTTACTGGTACTCTTGTAAATTTAAACCTCTAATTGTCAAATTACACCAGTTTAAAAGTTAGATCTTTTTAGTGAATTAGACAGTAAACATTTGATGGATCTACGAGACATATATTATTTTACGTCCTAAGTCTGGAGCAGCTATTGATCACGGCGATGTTTTATTTGTACTTTAGAATTTTTTTAAGAGATACGAGGGGTTAACCTTTTAGTTTTTAGTTCTATTTTTGCTTGAAATACTTTAGATTCCATCTTGTTCATTATAAAAAATGATGGCACCCAACGAGAGGCTCAATGGAGTTTTCCTGCAAAATCTTTCAAGTTCAAAAAAGTGATCAAAACCTACTTCTTGTACGTAGCATTTCTAGTGATAGAATTTAGTTTGGAATATCTCATTGAAACGGGATTACATGTACATGTAGTATTGTACAAAAATATATCCCTAAAATGAGTCCAAGGCTTATTGTTTCCGAAATTACAGAGTCGAACCTAATGCGCGGGCTACACGACTATGGTAACAATTAATAATATTGGTTTTATCACTCTAGTCATAGCACATTGTAATGCATCGTTTTAACTTTGTCTCTAGAAACGGATAGTGCGACAAAATGAAAATAATACATATCAAAGTGTTATTTTTAATAAGCTTTATTGGATTTTGAATAAGAATGAAAAAACTTGTCAGTGAGTTCATAAAGGATCCACCGGAACACCGTGCGCATACTATCGATGTTCTGTTGATGATGGAAAATAGCTGGCTGGATCACTCCGGGTGAATTTTCAAGTTACAATTAATATTGGTAATCATCCTTGTCTTTCAGTTTTTATGATTCATCATCCTGAAGGTTGAAATTTTCTTTCCGAAACTTACAGGTATTATATGATACAGCGTTTTTACCCAAATCTGACCAAGCCACTTCTTTCCCGTTAGCTACTTTTTTTTTTTAAGTTGAAATATTGGTTTTTCGAATTATATCCCGTCTAAAATTAATTCTTTGGGCTATGTTTATGTAGAATCCAGTATTAAACTTTGTTGTAAAACCAATAGATGGCACTTTAAAATTACTATGCGGCAAGCAAAAATTCCTAGTCCTAGTCGATGAAAAGTAGGGGCCGAAAAATAACCTGCATACTCAAGAATATTGCTTAAAATCAACTCTACCTATTATTGTCGAAGAGTAGAAAAAGGAAGAAGACTAAGAATTCATGTACAGGGTGGTCCAAACTGGACACTTTTAAAGGTAAACCCCTTTATCTAAAGGAGATAGCCGAAAACTGATGTCGGTGTCTGAGGTTCAATTTTTATGATAAACTCAATGGTGGAAACCGCATATCGTTATCTAGTACCATTTAAGATATACAGTGTTTTTTCAAAAATCTGTATTTTGGAAAAATGTTTGTAATTCTTTTCCTATTGAAAATTTTTAATTTCTGTAAAAACATTCTCAAAGCACTTTTTTAAATTGGATACCCTGTATATTTTTCCCTATTCGAATAGAGCTTTAAATTACCATTCTAAAAATATAGCACACTTTATATTTTGCTTAAATCTACTTCGAAATATAATGGTTTTCAGTTTTTACGCGAGTTTTAAATGCACATTTTGTGAAGTAGGATTTGGACGGAGCGGCCATATGGTTTTAATTCAATTGTTTACTCGTTGTCAAATTTTACTTCAGGATCAGTTATTGAATTGTCAAATAAATCGCAATATAGTTTGAAAATTACGAAAAATGGGATTTGATAGTGTGTTTCATACAAACCGGAGAAAATTCGGAAGCGGCAAGTAATTTGTACCACGAACGGTATCCAAAGAGGCTTTTATAGAGAACAAACGGTTTCTAGGGTTAGACCATGTCAAATTAGAATTATTTTCCTCCCTGTCACATTTGAATAAATCACTATCGATAAGTCATAATTTCTAATTATGACTGGAATCAAATATAATGTAACACTTTTTGGGAATTAATAAATAAGATGTTTTGTATAAAAATTAAGTAGAAGCTCTTAGGAGAAGAGCAGTAAGATTTTAGATTAAAACCTGCAGCTGTAGTTGTGACCACTAAGATTAGCGAAATCGTCTTTTACGATCAGACATTTTTAAAAATTTAAAAATATTTTTTTAACATATAATTAAGCATTAGATATATTAGAATTTTCAGTTACTGTAATGCTGATAGAAATAATATATTTGAATTCTTAATTTTCTGTTTCCACCGACTCATTATAGTGTAAATTCAGTACATTGGAATGATGAATTAAATGCTCCCGTGAATGATGCATTATTATTAAATCGCTCTTACCCTAACTAAAATTTCATTGTCTTATGTGAGTTTGCAGTTAATGCAGTTAATTGTGCTCAGATGATTTGCGAAAATCATCATAGTAGTATATAAATGTGTTATTATATCAAACTGGTCAGTGTGACTGAGTTTGATTGTCATGTTCTTATATTTGGGTCAGTGTTGTTAAATGAAAAATATAAGGAAAATAAGTTACGTTAAATATATTAAAAAATTATTCTAATGTTATTATAGTATCATGTACGAGGCTGGTTTGAAAAGTCCGTGCAAAAATAAAAACTACTTATGAGTTTGGGATAAACCTTTTTTATTTTTCGACATAGTCTCCTTTTAGGCTTATACACTTCGTCGAACGATGTTCTAGTTTGTTGATCCCTTCCGAATAATAGGATTTGTCCAAGTCTGCAAAATATCCATTAGTGTCTGCAATCACCTCCTCGCTTGAATAAAATCTTTGTCCGGCCAGCCATTTCTTCAAATTGGGGAACAAATAGTAGTCCGAGGGAGCCAAGTCTGGAGAATAGGGGGGATGTGAAACGAGTTGAAATCTTATTTCCATTAATTTTGCGACCACAACTGCTGAGGTGTGTGCTGGTGCGTTGTCGTGATGGAAAAGGACTTTCTTGTGGGCCAATCGTGGGCGTTTTTCTTGCAGCTCGGTGTTCAAACGGTCCAATAACGATGAATAATATTCACCTGTAATAGTTTTACCCTTTTCCAGATAGTCGATGAGGATTATCCCTTGCGAATCCCAAAAGACAGTCGCCATAACCTTTCCGGCCGAAGGAACGGTCTTCGCCTTTTTTGGTGCAGATTCCCCCTTGGTAACCCATTGTTTAGATTGTTGTTTGGTCTCAGGAGTATAGTAATGTATCCATGTTTCATCCACAGTGACGAAACGACGCTTAAAGTCCTCCGGATTTTTCTGGAACAGCTGCAAACCATCCTTGCAACACTTCACACGATTCCGTTTTTGGTCAAGCGTGAGCAATCGCGGCACTCATCTTGCGAATAGCTTTCTCATGTCCAAATGTTTATGCAAAATATTATGTACCCGTTCAGTCGAGATGCCCACAGCACTAGCAATCTCACGCACTTTAACTCTTCTGTCATCCATCATCATATCATGGATTTGATCAATGATTTCTGTAGTCGGAACCTCTACAGGCCGTCCAGAACGTTCAGCGTCACTTGTGCCCATATGGCCAGTCCGAAAATTTTGAAACCACTTATAAACTGTTCTAATCGAAGGTGCAGAGTCACCATAATGTTTATCAAGCTTCTCTTTAGTCTCCTGAGGCTTTTTGCCTTTCATAAAGTAATGTTTAATCACCACACGAAATTCTTTTTCGTCCATTTCTTGAAAATCACTCGACTTCCTTGATTCACACGAAAGCCAAACACTAAGAAATAGACCAATATGGCTGAAACTTGGTGTGCGTTCATTCAAGAGATGCAACTAACTAAACATGACCTCGATACGCGCCGGTGGTGCCATCTCTCCGACTTTGCACGGACTTTTCAAACCAGCCTCGTATTATTCATTGAATTGTATTAATGGAATTCCGACAGTACTTAAATATTTTTAGTTTTTAGTGTTCCGTACGGAACACTTATAAGATCACTTCTGTGTCCGTCCGTCCGTCCGTCCGTCCTTCCGTCTGCTGTCTGCCTGTTCCGATTTTCTCCGAAACTGTTTGACATAAAAAGTTGAAATTTGGTACTAATATAGGAATTGATGGCCTCATCAGAGCCGTGTAGTTTTGAAAGTTAAATTTTGACGTAAGAGGTTAGTTTTGGAGAGTGAAATCGGAAGTGAAAAGAAAGTTTTTTACCAGGTCATTGAGTGGGGTGTCAAATGAAAGCTTGTAAAAATACGAGTTCAAAAATGTATATAATGTAATACTTGCGCACCCTTCTCTTTGTATTATTTTTAAAAAATCGCGAAAAATCGCTGTCTCCTCCCGCTTATCGTGAGAAGTATTGAAAAAAAAAATATGAAAAAATTCTGAGATATCATCCACATGGTATACATTGAACGAAAATTATCACGAGTGCATTACCTTTAATAATTTATCTTGTATATAAAAAAAACAAAAACGTCAAGGTCTTCAGTTTTCGGCAAAGATCGAAAAAAAAACTTATTTGGGGTGTGTTTTGTGAAGTGATTGATCATTTTATACCTCCATGACAAAAATTTTTATTTTAAAAGCAATCAACGTACAGAACACTAATTGCGCAAGTCCAACTTGCACGTGACCGGTTATTTAATAACAGATTGATCATGCTACTGTTTAAATTTATTATAATGTTCATTAATTCTTTTAGAACGTATATCGCTCCATTCATCTTCATTTATGGTACATTTAAAAATTCTTTCTCTTTAAAGTTGGGAACACTAACTTGAAACGATTTAAATAGTATCAGGTTTCTCCACTTTGTACAACCTACGGCAATTCAAGATCAACCGTAAATTGTTACGTTCTTGACGTGTCGCTGTTATAAAGATTTAGTGATTTCTTTACAGAGCTTGTACTCTCCATAAAAAAAAAGAAGGATAAGCGAGATGTTCAGATTTATTTAGTCACTAGGTATTGTATTTGAACATTAAACCGGGAAATTTTTCGTTATTTTTCTAAAATATGAAAAGAAAAGGCCTCGTTAAGACGTTTAAATTTTAAATAAAATTTAAGTATGTAAATGTAAACGACAAACAATTTCTTTGTAATTTCCACTTAATGGTAATTTTTCAGTCAATTTTGCTTCTAAGGTAGAATCCTAATACTGCTTGAGTTAAAGTTAAATACTCGTAAACCAATATCCAAGAGACATCTAATTGTTGATCAAAAAAAGATAATGTTTTTTGTTAATAACAAGAATTCTAATTTTTCCTGTCGAAGGTAAGTTAACTAACTAACTAATATATTTTAACGTTTCGGAATTCATTGGTTTATTTATTGTCCTGCATTACAGTAAAATCATATAATTTAAAAGCAGTTAGTAATAAGATATTATGGCTCCAACTCTCACGAAGTGTTCCGGCACCTACGCTTGTTCCTGATGATCATAGCTTAGAGTCGTTAGTGATCATCAGCTGAATTCATTTTAATCAAGCGAACCAAGGATAACCGCTATCTGCAAAGATGAAGGTGAGTTGCGGCACGATGGTAGTTTCTCTAACCCGAAAAAGTAGCATATATCTAATTTCACTGATTACGAGAGCAGCCATCTCGATAGAATATCTCAGGTTCTGTGCGGTTCATATAGAAGATTGCTTATTTTGTATGCTATTCCTCCCCTCTTCTTACTACGGTGGTCTGTTTTTTCATTTTCTGCCACCGTTTCTATTTCAGATGTTATGTGCAAAAATACTGCAGACGGATCAATACTCTTATGACGATTTCGATGTAGTAGCAGCAGAAGCATGCTTTCTGCAAACTGTTAAAACAAGGAGGGTCTTTCGGGTTCTTCATGACAAGCTTTGTACCTGATTTCCCGAATATCATTAAGACGATTACGATACATCTGTGTAGTGGTAACTACATTTTAACGAACTATTAGGAATTTGTCTGTCTCATACTTTAAACCGGCTGATCTTAAGAAGACAAATCTAGGCTGTTTTGGTAAACATATTGTTTTTATATTTATTATGAGGAACTTCATGAGAACTCCTTATCAAAATTAACTATTAATAACTCCTTGTGAAAAATGAAATATTAATAACATTTATCATTATTATCTAAAAGAGAAAAAAGAATCCGAAGTGACAAATCTTGGGGATCCGACCTATACAGGCTGTCACGCGGTGTGGTCCGAAAATGATGATCACGCTTCACGTCCGTTCGGTTAGTGACCATTGACCAAATTCGTCTGGATAACTGCCTTCTGCATCTTCATTGCTAGTGAATCAGCCGAGGTACAGCAAGCCGATATCTGCTTACGGTTCTTCCGCCGGAATGTGTTCTTAAGTCCTCCTAAAACTCCGATGACTGAGACCATCATTGTTACTGAATATCGAAAGAACAAAGCGCGAAGTTCGTAGTTGAAATCTTTGTTCTTAGAATGTTTTTCCTTCTCTTTGACTGCTATATTTGTTTCTATAGGTGCCGAAAACTCAATTACATAAATTTTCTGTGCTGTTTTATCAAGAAATACTTTATCACGTTTGTTGACTTGCAAGCGTTGTAGTCGAAAAGGCAAAATTCCAGTAATTGCGGCACCTGTCATTTTCTACAACCGACTCGATCTCTCCCGAAAGGTACGGTATTCTGGGAACGTCTTCGATACCATATGATTGTCTAAGATGGTAATATAGGACACGCAACGTTTCTATATGATGATGGATACAAGATGATATAGCGTGGACAGGTCACGCTGAAGGTAAATACATCATTGAGTTTGGTTCTTTGTTACATGGCCTATACTTAATGTCGGCTAGTTCGGTAAATCGACTACGATGCAATAGCGTATTAATCACACCACTCTGACGAGCTAGTAAAATTCCCTCGGTTTCTAACTCCCGACTTGCTGAGTGTAGAAAAGTAAATGTTAGTTTTTTCGACAGCTGCAGCAAATCGCTGTTCCTATAAAACACTTCATGTTTGGGGGGGTTTTTGTGTAGTGTGCCTATAAAATTATTATTGTTTTGCTGTTTTAATGATTCTCTTAAGTCTAGGTGGTTCTTGGTTCTTCTTTCTCATATTTGGTCAATGTCGTTCCATGTTTGGCTGACGGGTCCAAGCCAAGTCAGCACAAACGCTATTACCATTGTGTATTAAGGAATGACCTGACAATGTTACTTGCTTTAAAAAGCACTGACTTCTGAATGTTTCTGTGTATGTTTCTGTTGAGTCCTAATTGTACTAAGTGTGGTGTGAATGTTATTGGTGTAAGGCCTGTGACTGATACAAGGGGGATAATGGTAACTTGTTCTGGTTTCCATAGCCTTTTTATTTCTGTTGGAAGGTCTGTGTATTTGGAGATTTTTTCTGTGTATTTCGTTTGGATGTTTGTGTCGTTGGGGACAGCTATGTTAATTAGATAGGTGACTTTTCCTTTTTTGCACTGAAAAGTAATATCGGGTCTATTGGCGGAGACTGTTTTATCTGTATGGATAGTGATCTCCCAGTAGATCTTGTAATCTTTATTTTCAAGTATGGATGTTGGTGTGTATTTGTAGTAGGGATCTGTGTTTTTTATGAGTTTGTACCACTTTTGTCGCTAAGTCATGTCTGGCTGTATATTTTATTCCGGCTAATATTTTACATCCGCTTGTTATGTGTTCGATCGTGTCTTTATACTGGTGGCATTTCCTGCATCTGTCTTCTGTAATAGTTGGGTCTTTGAAGATATGCTTTTGGTAGTTTTCTGATTAATATCACTTTATCCTATATGGCGAGTAAGAAGCCTTGTGTTTCAGGGAATAGCCGCCCATCCTGTAACCAGGTCTATGATTGTTTTTTATTTACGTAGTCTTGTTCTATGTGGTATCTGTGTTTTTCGTGGAGTGTTTTTTCTGACCACGTTTTCATCTTTTCCTGTTGTAATTGGGTGTGACTGTGTGTCTGCTGGGTAGTCTTCCCGGGATAAGTCGAGAGATGTGTAGTGTTTGTCTGCTTTCACTCTGGCTGTGTGGAGGCTGGTTTGCTTGGTGTGTTTCCTAAGTGCTTGTAATTGTTGCCTTCCTTTCGATGGTAACTCTTTCTTTGCATGCGTTGGGGTTGTAATTTTCTGTATTTGGTGAATTGAGAACGCATAAGGATGTGAAATGTTTTCTATGTCTGTGTGTGACTATTTGATGATACCAAATGAATATGTGAGTATAGGTATAGCGAACGTGTTGATGGCTTTAGTGAGACTTTTTCTTTATTATTATTATTATTAAATTCTTTTATTATTATTAATCTTCTTCTTTTCTTCTTCTTATTATTATTAATATTATTATTTCTTTATTCTTTATTATTATTAAATATTAATTATTCATGGCATAAACGAGAAGAAGTGTTATATTAAGATTATGAAAGAGCTGATGACTACGAAAATCTATTTGTTCGTCTTTTTCTTCTCCGATTGTTATTCCCGATAACATAAAATATATAAAGTTTGCTTTTAATTGATAATTTTCTTTTAGGTAAATCAGAGTAAAGTAATCTGCTTTACATACTCTAGAGATGGACATAAGATATTGATATTTTGATAAATCGATAATTTTTTTTTTTGCAGTATATCTAAACATCTATCGATATATTTACAACATTAAAAATTAATTAAGGGTATAAACCTATGCTAAACATATGAATAACGTAGAAAGTTACCATTCATAAGAAATTAAATTATATTAATTATTTTTATTATATTACAATGAAAAATAGCCATCTTTTTTTATTGATTCTACGTTTAATTATCATTGTTATCGAATATACCTAATATATTAATTATTTTTTTTTATTGAAAAAAACACATATATTATAAGTAATAAACGTAGCAAACGTTGCAAAATAGACATACTAAATCTTTAGGTTGGTTTAACTGCTGTCAATGCAACAAATTGAAATTTGCAAATGATCGAACTTTCCTAATGATAGACTAAGTTTTGTAACTTGAAATAGTGTGTTGAAGAGAAGAAATATTTTTGTATAAACTTAAAAAATTTTGTTTACCTGAATGTAATGAAAAATGTGAGAAATAAATGCATCTTATTTTTGGAGCGGGTTTCCTAACTGTATGTTTTTGAAAAATCTATTTTTGTTTCTATTATCTTATTCTGTCTATTAAATGTTTACTGTTTCATTGTTAATCATACAATTTTATTAAATATTAGTAAATATTAAGTATTTATTAAAGAAATAGGTTTCTTTTAAATTTTAAACCAAAGTTATTTATATTGTGATTATTTGTAATAGCGATATTTAGTTCTATATACCGAAATAAATAGGTTTATGACGTGAAATTTATAGAATTATAATTACAATCATCACCTTTACAATCCTGCATTATATTTATAAGAATTTATATTTTTCAAATAAAATCGATTTTCGCGGTTCAAGAGCTGCGCACGCGCAAAGCCTTCTCAGTTGCTGTATTGCCACTCATAAAGCCGTAATAACCAGATTAGCTAATTTTCATTATACATGGATGAGTGAAAGTGAATGAAA
>JAHKBH010001667.1:0-28170 GCA_019049505.1 Pachyrhynchus sulphureomaculatus
CATCCTTTAAACGTGATCATACCATACAAGCTGTGTCTTCTCTAAACTCTCTATGATTGTCTCGTTTACATTCATTTATTCTTTTATCCTTTCGTTCCTAACTCGTTTTAATTTTGATGTTCTCGCTGATCGTCTTAGGGCGACCATGTCCGTGGCTTCTATTTTCCTCTTTATGTGTTCTTTTATACGCCATCTTGCCGCTCCATACAACAACGTTCTCTTTATCATACATTCATAGATCTCTTTACCTATTTCTGTGCTCCATAATATTCCGTTATTAGTTTTAGTTATTCATCTGGCTTTGTTTATTTTTAGTTTTATTTCGTTATCATCTGTCCCCTATTTGTTAAAATTTACTCCCAAATATGTATATTCTTCGCATGTTTTTATTGTTTCGTTGTTGTTTAATTTTATTTCTGTTGTTTCTTCGCCTATACAGAGGTATTGTGTTTTTTCTATATTTATTTGTAGACCCCATAATTCGTATTCTTCCTTCAGTTTCCTTGTCATGTAGTGCAAATCCTCTCTGTCATTAGCACATACTACTTGATCGTCTGCAAACAGAAGGGTATATAGGCCGGTGTTGTCATCAATTTGGGTACCCATACCACCGTATTTCTTTTTTCATCTCTCGAGCGCTCTCGCGACATGGATTTTAAATATAAACCTTGTTCAATGTAAAGGGATCTAATATTTTATTTCCTGTTTTTACGGCGGATTTCATATCATTATATAGGGCTTGGACAGCTTTAACTACTGTATAATTGATGTTGGTGTTTTGAAGCACCTGCCAGAGCTTATTTATAGGGATATTGTCATATGCTTTCTGCAGATCTATGAAAAGTAGGTGTGTTGCCCTGTTTCTTTCTAATTTTTTGTCTATTAACTGTTTTAAGCAGAACACATTATCTGTGCATGATCTGCCTGCACGGAAGCCGCATTGTTCTTCCTCTTCATAGTTTCTATATTCTGCTTCAATCAGATCAGTCCTGGACAAATTATTTCAAAGGGATGAAATTCTCCATATAAGAAAACTGCTGAAAAAAGAGAAGGGATAAGGTTTTCCATATAAAAAGAAACTCTCGAAAAGGTGGTACGAGGAGTAACAAGCCGAACTTCATACGGATGTGCTTTGTAAATGAAGAAAAAACCGTGCAGTCATCGTCAAAGCTATAGATTAGATTCATATTCTTTTCAAGCAGGTCGTTAATGTAAACAAGAAAGAAAATAGGAGACAGTATAGAGTCTTGTGACACACCGGCTTTGATACTAAGGGTGTTAGAAAGAAACCCGCCAACCATTCTTAAAGAGCGCTCTCTGAAAAATTACGAGAGCCATAAATAAAACTTTTCAATCATAACCATAAGAGGATAACTGTATCAACAATCCGTCATGCCAAACACAGTCAAATGCCTTGAGTATATCAAGTACAACTCGAGATTCTCCAAAAAGTTCAATTGCGTTGTTTCAAACATGTGAGACATAAGTTAAAAGATTTCCTGTTGCTCCTTGCTTGCGAAAGCCTTGCTGGTGGTCGATAATAATATTGAATCCTTCTAGATATTTTGACAGATGCTGATTGTTGGTCCTTTCCGTAATCTTCGATATTATTGAAGGCAAGGCGACTAGTCATTAGTTGTTTGACAAGGTCTTTTTGCCTTTTTTGAAATACCATCTGAACTGTAGAGTATTTTTAGTAGGAAGGGAATATTCCCTGTCTGAAGCATAAGTTGAAAAAGTTTACATAAAACTCGTGGTAGTTTGCTTACAGTATAGAAATGTCTTTAGTACTTCACCCCATCTTCACATTCTTGACGATTTTTTTTTGGCAGATAGCATTGCTAATCTCACCAGGAGGCAGTGTAAGACATAGCCATAATTCTGAACAAAGTAAATATTTATCGTCTGTGAAAAATATTTAAAAAATAAAAGGTGTATATAAGGCTTTAGCGAATAAAACCTCTTTGCTCTTGCAAAGTAGTTAGTACCCTATTCGCGCACAAAGGTATTAAATCTTATTTTATCTAAGCATTTTACTCTTAAATTTAAAAGTTTTGGCGGTTTCACAACCGGATGGCGTTTGAGGTTTTTTGCCTACTCAAAACTTTTGTATATATGCCTTTTAAATTTCTCCTGCTGATACTGGGTGTTTGCGATTTGCCTCTTCACCTAGACTAGCTGATGAGGTCTGATATGGAGGAAAACATGCTAGTCCTAGTTTGGTGATTCATAGATGGTACACCCGGATAGTCCACAGCTTTGGACAACCCGTATTTTGATGCACGAGCAAAAACACAACTTTAAGAAATCGTCCGGCGTTAAGAACCAGAAGGAATCCGACAAGTTCATGCTCGGGCTGTCAGTCATTGAACAATCAGAAGAAAACTTAAAGAAGCTAACCTAACTCCGAAGAGACCAGCTGAATGGACCTAAATTGACAGCAGCCCATCGAAAAGCGCGACTCAGATTTTTCCCGAGAACATGTCGACTGACTGTAGAGCAATGGCGCTCCTTTTTTTTTTTCTTCGAGACGAGTCCCCTAATGTGCCTACTATATGGCATTGAATGGAAGAAGACGAGTCTATAGGAGGCCTGGGGAGTGCTATACGTAGTGCTGCATTATTGAAACGGTCGCCTATGGAGGAGGTTCTGTCATGGTGTGGGAAGGCATCTCATTGGTTGCGAAAACCGATTTGGTTTTCGTGACTGATGAGACTCCTAGCTGTGGATTAACTGCTAACTGGTACATCGAGGAGATCCTGCAGGAACACGTCGTTCCTTATGCTGGGTTTGTTGGCGTTTAGCTTCGTGCTAATGCACGACAACGCGAGGACACATGCTGCTGTATCAGTGCGGCAATACGTGGTGGAAGTGGGAATACCCACATTAGATCTGCCTGTGCGGAGTCCTGACCTCAGTCCAATCGAGCACATGTGGGATGAGCTTATGGAATGGTATGTTATGGAATTTGGTATTATTAGAAAGAATGGTCATTCAAATGACACTAAAATCCGTAAAAATATATGAACACTAAATTCTAGGATCCGTGTTAAATGAAGCCAACTCGTTTGAGTCGATTTTTTTGCTTACCATGTATACATATATATATATATATATATATATATATATATATATAATATATATATATATATATAAATATATATATATATATATTAGAACATACATTTATTATGGATTGCTAGTCTATAAATAAATATCGATAAATTAACAGAATCGCGAAATTATTGATCAGGCTACTAAACAACTTTGCTATAGTACCCTAAAATTAAAGATTTAAAATTTAAAAAAACGTTTTATTTTTAGGCATGCGATTTTTCTAAAATTTTTCCATTAAAGGTGAAATACGTGCTACGGATTTTCCCAGCAATAACATTTTTCTGAATTGTAGAAATGTTTTTTCATATACAATGCAGAATCTTTTTTAAAATTATTTTTTGGGATCGATTTCTAAAATAAGATTTTCTTTCTTGACAAGTAGGCGAAGCTATATTATATTTAAAAATTGTATATTAAAATGTAATTGTGAAAATATTAAATACCTCAACAGCATGGTTCAGTACAAATTTACTTTATGACACACATAGAGCATCTATAATATACATAAAAAGCAACGTCTCTCTGTCTGTCTATCTGTCCGTTAATGCCTTATCACTTGAGAAACCACTTATCCCGATTTACATGTTTTTTTTTCTTTAATTCAATACGTTTAGGTGCTCTGGCCAGGTTATCTATAATGTTCAATAATATATAAAATGCAACGTCTCTCTGTCTGTCTGTTTGTCCGTTAGTGCGCTTATTGCTCAAGAACCACTTATCCGATTTACGGACGCGACGGCGTTTTTTTTTTTTATTTTTTTAAATTCATACATTTGTTCTCTGGTCAGGATAGCTAAAATCTTCTATACTATATATCAAAATGCAACGTCTCTCTGTCTCTATCCAGGTTATCTATAATCTTCTATAATATGTATATATATATATATATAATATATATAAATATATATATAATATATATATATAATATATATAACATATATATATACGAGGCTGGTTTGAAAAGTCCGTGCAAAAAAAAAAACTACTTATGGTTTTGGGGTAAACCTTTTTTATTTTCGACATAGTCTCCTTTTAGGCTTATACACTTCGTCCAACGATGTTCTAGTTTGTTGATCCCTTCCGAATAATAGATTTGTCCAAGTCCGCAAAATATCCATTAGTGTCTGCAATCACCTCCTCGTTTGAATAAAATCTTTGTCCCGCCGGCTATTTCTTCAAATTGGGGAACAAATAGTAGTCCGAGGAAGCCAAGACTGGATAATAGGGGGGATGTGAAACGAGTTGGAATCCTATTTTCCATTAATTTTGCGACCACAACTGCTGAGGTGTGTGCTGGTGCGTTGTCGTGATGGAAAAGGACTTTCTTGTGGGCCAATCGCGGGCGTTTTTTTTCTTGCAGCTCTCGGTTTTCAAACGGTCCAATGACGATGAATAATATTCACCTGTAATAGTTTTAACATTTAACCCTTTTCCAGATAGTCGATGAGGATTACCCTTGCGAATCCCAAAAGACAGTCGCCATAACCTTTCCGGCCGAAGGAACGGTCTTTCGCCTTTTTTGGTGGAGATTTCCCCCTTGGTAACCTATTGTTTAGATTGTTGTTTGGTCTCAGGAGTATAGTAATGTATCCATATTTCATCCACAGTGACGAAACGACGCTTAAAGTCCTCCGGATTCTTCTGGAACAAGCTGCAAACCATCCTTGCAACACTTCACAGACGATTCCGTTTTTGGTCAAGCGTTAGCAATCGCGGCACCCATCTTGCGGATAGCTTTCTCATGTCCAAATGTTTATGCAAAATATTATGTACCCGTTTCAGTCGAGATGCCCACAGCACTAGCAATCTCACGCACCTTAAACTCTTCTGTCATCCATCACCATATCATGGATTTGATCAATGATTTCTGGAGTCGTAACCTCCACAGGCCGTCTAGAACGTTCAGCGTCACTTGTGCCCATATGGCCAGTCCGAAAATTTTGAAACCACTTATAAAAAAACTGTTTCTAATCGAAGGTGCAGAGTCACCATAATGTTTATCAAGCTTCTCTTTAGTCTCCTGGGGCGTTTTGCCTTTCATAAAGTAATGTTTAATCACCACACGAAATTTTTTTTTGGTCCATTTCTTGAAAATCACTCGACTTCCTTGATTCACACGAATGCCAAACACAAAGAAATAGACCAATATGGCTGAAACTTGGTGTGCGTTCAGTCAAGAGATGCTACTAACACCAAACATGACCTCGATACGCGCCGGTGGTGCCATCTCTCGTCAACGTCCTCTTTGTCTGTCTGTCCATTGTGCGCTTATCACTAGAGAACCACTTACCGAGTTACGTGTTTTTTTTTTTTAGTGGACATGTGTTCTGTGGCCAGGTTATAGGACATATTTTATAAGTTATATAAGAAATAAGCAGTAACGATAATAGTGTATCAAATCGGAAAAAAGTTTACCGTTAGCGCATTCTCTTGCAATACGCTGCCTAAACCGTTAAATAGGGAACACTATCATGTAACAAAGAATACAATATATAAAAATGCCACATCTGTCTGTCTGTCCGTTAGTGCGCTTATCATTCGAGAACCATCTTATCCGAATTTACATGTTTTTTTTTTTTAAATCTTAACTTGATATTTAATCAAAAAAAAATCTATAATATATATACAACGCAACGTCTATCTGCCTATCTGTTCGTTAGTGCGCTTAGAACTCAAGAACCACTTATCCGATTGGGTGTTTTTTTTTATAAAACATATGTTCTGTTACGTTAGGAAACATAAGGAATAAGCAGTGACGATACGAGTAAACAAAGTCCACGCGAGCGGAGCCGCGGGCACGGCTAGTAATCCCTATATATTATAAAACACAACGTCTCTCTGTCTGTCCCGTTAGTGCGCTTATCACTCGAAAACCACTTACCTGATTTACGTGTTTTTTTTTTTAAATCATACATATGTTCTCTGACCAGATTGTAGTATATATTTTGTTACGTTAGGTACCATAAGGAATAAATAGTGCTGAGAATATGAGTTATGGCAGCCCGCTCTCTTGCAAAAAAACCTAAACAATAATTCTGTAATCCACGCGAGGGAAGCCGCATGCACAGCTATTATCGTATATAATATAAACTACTTGTTTTATAGACGTCTCACACGTATCCTAACGTGTTGGCCAGTAAGTTGGGCCGGTTTTTTTTTTTCAAACTTTAATTTTCATTAAAAAACATGCCCTTAAAAAAGTTGTTTGTTTTGTCTGGATTTTGGTGATGCACCTTGTATAACGCACAGCGAGATGGGTTCCTATCGGATCCGTATGACACGTATGCACATATTCATAGATATTTTGTGGGCGCAAACTGCTGCTGGGCCTGTGCGTTCGGCAGTCTGACTCGACCCATAGTCACATGCTCATTGACGTATTCCTTCTTCTTTTTATCATGCCAGAAGCATATCTCGCGCACATGTACGAAGTAACACCCGTTAAAACCGTAACACCATTTTAACCGCGACACCAGAGCTAGATTAAGGTCGGTGTTGGAGCGAACTGCGTCTGCTGTCGGTCCAGTAAAGTTGTCCACGAAGCAATGGGAAGTGTGACTAACTCTTATCTATGATAGATCAAAAACAACTAGTAGCTGACATGCACATTGAGCCTAGTTTACCGTTTCCCTAGTGTAACAAGTTACTCGAAGTCCGGTGGGCTCTTCACCACGTGGCTCTCGAGATTTATTCGATGGACAACTAACTAAAGTCAGCTGATCGATAAATAGGTGATTTAATACCGAAGTAAACAATAGATGTTTTTAGAATTCCACTATATTTAATAAACCGTAACAATTGTTTCGACATACAATGTCTTCATCAGACGGATGAATAACTTTAAACTAATTTTAAATTAGAACATATTAGCCCATATATACCTTTAGGAGTAGTAAATTACAAGATTAAATTATAAAAATAATAAACACTTAATATTATTGTACAAAAGAAGTGGGTCATAATACCTGTCATTTGTGGGTTTTCACACAATTAAAAATTAAAGATAACAATAAATAAGTTGTACCATACTTAAGTGATGGATTAATAATGGGTTATTATTCCGGATAAAGGTTTAATAATGGGGAATTGTTTGTTTCTATGTTTGTTGATTTAAGAGGAGATTTGAATTTTTGTATTTGTTTTATTTCTAAGCTTTCTAAGTAATTTAATTTTTTGGATTTTTTGTCATAATGAAGTATTTTGAAATTATCGTCAAAGACGTGATTTGTTGGAAATTAAATGTTCTGCATAATGGGATATGATATTTTGTTTGGTATAGCTTCTTTTGTGTTCGTTGATTTCTTTTTTGAAAAGATCTGCCTGTTTGGCCTATGTAAAATTTTGGACAAGACCACAAGATGAGTTATATAAATTCCCGATTTTGCTTTTTTGTTTACTTTTTTTTTATTATTTTTTATTATGATTAGAGAGTTTATTATTAGTTCTGAAAGCAATAATTTAGACCTATTTTAGTTAATTCTTTAGAAATAAACTGTGTAATTTGTCCGGTGTAAGTGATAGTTTTATAACTTTCTTTATTCGTTTTTTGGTTTAGGATATAACTTGTTGATTGCTAGTTGATTATGTTTTTTTATTGATCATTCTGTCTAAGATATCTGTTGGTAGCCATTGTTCAACCGCTATTTGTTTTTTATATTCATTTCTATAGAATAATTCTCTTCTGACATAGGTACATGTAAAAGTCATTGTACCTATGTCAGAAGAGAATTATTCTATAGAAATTGAATAAATAAAACAAATAGCGGTTAACAATGGATACCAACCAGATATCTTAGACAGAATGATCAATAAAAAAACATATCAACTAGCAATCAACAAGTTATATCCTAAACCAAAAAAAGAATAAAGAAAGTTATAAAAACTATCACTTACCCCGGACAAATTACACAGTTTATTTCTAAAGAATTAACTAAAATAGGTCTAAATATTGCTTTCAGAACTAATAATAAACTCTCTAACATAATAAAAAATAATAAAAATAAAAGTAACAAAAAAGCAAAATCGGGAATTTATAAACTCAATTGTGGTTCTTGTCCAAAATTTTACATAGGCCAAACAGGCAGATTTTTCAAAAAAGAATCAACGAACACAAAGAAGCTATACCAAACAAAATATCATACCCCATTTATGAGAACATTTAATTTCAACAAATCACGTCTTTGACGATAATTTCAAAATACTTCATATGACAAAAAATCCAAAAAATTAAATTACTTAGAAAGCTTAGAAATAAACAAATACAAAAATTCAAATCTCCTCTTAAATCAACAAATAGAAACAAACAATTCCCCATAATATTAAACCTTTATCCGGAATAACCCATTATTAATCCATCACTTAAGTATGCGTACAACTTATTTATTGTTATCTTTATTTTAATTGTGTGAAAACCCACAAATGACAGGTATACTCCTAAAGTATATATGGGCTAATATGTTCTAATTTTAAAAATTAGTTTAAAGTATCATCCGTCTGATGAAGACATTGTATGTCGAAACAATTGGTTACGGTTTATAAATATAGTGGAATTCTAAAAACAATCTATTGTTTTACTTCGGTATTAATTTACAATGAATTTTCCATCAAGTAACGGCTACCTCAGTGAATAAATAGGTGATGTTTGATGCACCACCTCACAAATAAACCTACACTTTAATGAAAGTTTAAATTAGAACATTTAAAAATTGGTCCCATCATTGAAATATGTCTATTTTTTAAAAGTTATGTCAGAAATGAGAATCAAACCGGAATAACAGCACTGAAAATATTAAAGGACTTCTGAAAGGAGACTACTTAGATCCGACTGTAAACGGTTAGCAGACATTAAGGGGTACCAAAACTATTGTGAGAAGGAGAAGGTTACAAGAAAAAGTGGCAGCTGTCGTTGAAAAGAGCTTTTTAAAAAAGTCGCTGTCAAAATGACCAATTTACATCATGTCCTCACATTATCTCAGAAACTGCTCAAGGTACTTTTAGTAGGAAGTCCAATAAAACTTCAAATAATAATATCAAATATATATATATATATATATATATATATATATATATATATATATATATATATATATATATATATATATATATATATATATATATATATATATATATATATATATATATATATATATATATATATATATATATATATATATATATATATATATATATATATATATATATATATATATATATATATATATATATATATATATATATATATATATATATATATATATATATTTATATATATATATAATATATATATATATATATATATATATATATATATATATATATATACATATTTTATAATTTACGTGTTCTTGGAATTAGATCATTAAAACTATTTTTGGATCTGTTATATATTTATTGACGTTTCGACCTTCGGAAGAGATCTTCTTCAAAATTTGCTCTTAGAAAGTAGTTCGTTGTATGGGGTTTTAATATTAAATCACCGTCAAAAACACATTTTTACTTTCTACAAAACAAACCACTTAACTTGAAGGACTTTATATGACTGAAAGTCCTTCAAGTCATGTGGTTTGTTTTTAGAAAGTAAAATTGTGTTTTTAACAGTGATTTAAAATTAACACCCCATACAATGAATTACTTTCTAAGAGCAAATTTTGAAGAAGGCCTCTTCCAAAGGTCGAAACGTCAATAAATATATAACAGATCCAAGAATGGTTTTAATGATCTAATTCCAATATATATATATATATATATATATATATATATATATATATATATATATATATATATATATATATATATATATATATATATACATACATACATACATACATACATACATACATACATACATACATACATACATACATACATACATACATACATACATACATACATACATACATACATACATACACTAGTCACAAAAATTAAGGGATTATTAAAAAAATCCCAAATTTTTTGGGTGGTTTTCAAAGGGCTGTAACTTGAAGGAAAATGGTCGTAGAAAGAATAAAAAAAAAAAGGAAATTAATGTTCAAGTTTTTAGTTTTCGGATCTGGAGCTTAAAATTTTTTAGCGCCAGCGTTTTTTGAGTAATTATAAAAAAAAACCAACGAAAAAAAAATTATAAATTTTTGTTTGTCTTTAAAAAGGTCTATGGACTTCAATATTTTTTTTTAAGTAATTTCACATCAACCAATAAAAACTCTTTTATTAAATTTAATTCCCTTCAATTTGAGTGGTTCCAGAGCCCTGTACGATGATTTGTCGCTGAGTTTTCCTCGATCAAAGCAAAAAAGTCATTTTTAACTTTGGTAATCAATTACTCGGGAGGTAATGATCGTACAGAAAATCCAGGTCGGGTTTTGAAAATGGCAAAGTATTTTCTACAAGCAGTAATTATTGTTTTTGATAAAAAAAAAAAAAAAAAAAAAAATTTTCGAAGTGAAAATGTTGGTTGGAAAAAAGCAAAAAATTGCATAATTAGGGATATTTGATTAACTTGGCATAACTTTGCAAATAATGGATAAACTAAGGATATTGGCTGTAACTTTTTCAACCTCAAAGTGTCCCAAAGAAACTCTGGTAGTTTCAAAGCGCTGCGATTTTTTTTTTTTCCTAATGCCCGGAATGTTTAAATTTGTCGTTCTTGCTGAAAATCAATGTAAAAAGTAATGTTTCACTTTTTATTAATTTTTTTAAGTTGAAAATGGTTTTTTTAGGAATAATCCATTTTTTCCACTCTGAAGTGGGTACCTCAAAAACATGGTTATGGAAGGATTCAACAGCTTCTTGAGGTGATGAAAATGGCTATCTACGCATTTTTTTTGACATTCGGAAACAAAAAGAAGTTGTTAGGCGATAAATCAGGTAAATACGGGTAACGAGACATTAATTCGATGTTTTTTCTCCATCAAATAACCAATTGTTTAAGGTGTTTGTGAGAGCTGATATTGTCATGATGAAGAATGATGCGACCTTTTCGGATGTTTTTGGTGATTTCATCGATGACTTCTGGCAAACAAATTGTTGTATACCATTCAGTATTAACGGTTCTTTGATTCTCTAAAGCGAATGGTTGCAACATGTCCATAACCAAAGAAACAAGCAATCATTTTCTTGAAAGTGCTTCGGTTACTAACCACTTTTGTTGGATTCGGTTCATCCTGGAACACCCAAACAGTTGATTGTTGCTTAGTTTCTGACGCTACGAATATATCCAAGTTTCGTCTCCTGTTGTGATGTTATATACGGATTTTGCATGTCTTCGGTCGAATATTTTGAGCATTTCCTTACACCAATTGACTTGAGCCTATTTTTGAGTTTCGGTCATATTATGCGGAATCCATCGGGAACAGATCTTTTTCACAGCTCAATGTTCATGCAAAATCGAATGTACTGTAGTCTTCGATATGTCTAAGGATGCCTCTATCTCACGGTAAGTTACATGCCGATCTTCTTTAATTATGTATTTTGAAACAACAACCGATTTTGGTGAACCTTTGCGAAATTCATCGCTAATGGAAGCGACCACGACAAAATTCTGCAAACCAATTGTAAACAGCCTTTTCTGAGGGTGATTCATTACCAAAAGTTGAACGAAGCGATTCGAGGCACTGTTGTCGAGTTAGGCCTTTGCTAAAATCGTAAAAAATCATCCAACGAAAACCTTCACGTTAAATTTCCATTTGTTCACAAAACTGTTTTTTTTTTAACGCTCGCTGTAAACAACCTACTCGGCCAATTTCTGAGCTGCCACTGGTTTGAGAATAACAAATGTCAAATTTTTAATCAATGGTATTATAGCGCTCAATAGCGCTATCTAGTGGTCGTTTGTAAAAACTGAAAAGGCGGCCCTTGTATAATAAATTTCCCAACATTTTGGTTCTGTAGTTCAAACACTAATAAATAAATAAAGTTTGGGCTTAACTTCAAGCTTTCGTTTTAACGCTTACCTTTTACACATTTTTTGGCTAGGTCAAGGTTGTTTTGTTTGTTTATTTTGCAAACTCTCATTTCCTTTACAGAAATGTATTTAAATAAAAGTTATGGGTTATACGGCGCACATGCTAAGGTTGTCAATAAAATGTTTTGAACTGTCAGTTTGAAGAAAGTACGCCATCTTGATGTTTTTTAAATGGAAAGCCCTGTATATTATTTTATTTTTGAGTCTTACTAAAAATTCTAGATATTATTTGTCTAATATACCATATGTCTAAATTGAGCTGTTTTGGAATTATTATCATTTGAAATTTAAAATAAAAATAACCGGTCAAGTGCAAGTTGAACCTGCACAATTAGTGTTCCGTACGTTGATTGCTTTTAAAATAAAAAAATTTTGTTACGATGGTATAAAATGATCAGCGACTTCACAAAATACACCCCAAATGAGTTTTCAACAAAGTTTGTTTCCAATCTTTACTGGAAACTGATGACCTTGAAATTATTGTTTTTTTATATACCAGATAAATTATATGCATTCGTGATAATTTTCGTTCAATCTACACCCCGTGGAAAATATTCCAGAATTTTTTCTAAATTTTTTGATCAGTACTTTTCGAGAAAAGTGGGGGACAGCGATTTTTCGCGATTTTTTAAAAATAATACTGAGAAAAGTATGCGCAAGTATTACATTTATATATATATTTTTTTACTTATGTTTTCATAAGCTTTCATTTGACACCACACTCGATGACCTAGTAAAACAATTTTTTTTCACTTCCGATTTTTCACCCCCCAAAATTAACCCCTTAAATCAAAATTTTAACTTTCAGAACTACATGGCTCTAATGAGGCCATCAATTTCTATATTAGTACCAAATTTCAACTTTCTATGTCAAATAGTTTCGGAGAAAATCCGGTGTGACAGACAGACGGACAGACTGACAAAACACCGAAGTGATCTTATAAGTGTTCCGTACGGAACACTAAAAAATGACAAAAAAACTATTAGTTAATACTCTAGGTTTATTTTAAGGTAACAATTGCCCAAAATGTCTACCGTTAACAGTAAGGCAATGACCCAATCTATTATAAACAGCCTGAACAGAGTTTTGCAGAGAATCCGGGATGATTTGTGATACATCATATTGAATTCTTTGTTTCAGGTCGACTTCGTTCTACTTTGGTTTTCAAATGATCCCATAAAAAAATCGAGTGGCGTAAGGTCGGGACTCCTTGCAGGCCATTCTACAGCACCTTTTCTGCCTGTCCATCGATTAGGAAAAATTTCATAGTGAGGACGTGCACCCCAGATTCCTGTTAGGGGTATCCAATTTATTTTCATCAGGAAAAAGACCTGCACATGTTGGAATAACTGTAAATATCGCTGTCCTGTAAGATTTCCATCGATAAAGAAGGAACCAATGATATGACGTCCACAAATCCCCGCCCACACGTTTATCTTTGTGGTCTTTGAGAATGACTGCCGATTTTCCAGTGGGGTTCTCAGTAGACCAGTACCGGCACTTATGCCCGTTAACTCTTCCGTTAAGACAAAATGTGGCCTCGTTAGAAAAAACAATATTGTGAATTAGGTTAGGATCATTATTGATTCGCTCTATCATGACCTCGTAAAATTCAACGCGTCTATCGTAGTCATCTTCAGATAATTCTTGCAATAGAATGGATTTGTATGGATGCAATTTTTTATTCATTCAGTATACGAGTTTAGGTACCTTTACTTATGTTGTGGTTTAGGTAATGCTGACAAGTGGCTGTATGGGGATTTTCTGTAATTTCCAATAAACAACTTTTTATCATCGCTTGTTTTAACTTTTGGAGGTCCAGATTTAGAACGATCCTTAACACGACTTGATTGTCTAAACCGTCTTAAATGTTTTGCTATCTACGGATTGGGTAATAGGTTCTCGATTCGGATATTCTGCGTTAAAAAGATCCTACACCTCCTGTTGTGTTCTCCTACGGTCCCCGTTGCCAACCATCATTAATAAAGTAATTCTTTCAGTTTCTGTTAAATGTACCATTATGATATTACGCTCAGTTTCACAAAATGCAGCAATAAACGTTTTCGTCAATAAATCATTTTTTGACGCGTTAAGTCGTTACCTGACAGTAAATGTTTGACACAAGCCAGCTAAAATTATTTTTTTTTTATTTGATCTCCTTAATTGCAAATAATTTATATATATATATATATATATATATATATATATATATATATATATATATATATATATATATAAATATATATATACAAATATCAATAATTCCAAAACAGTTCAGTTTAGACATATGATATACAAAATAATATCTAGAATTTTTAGTAGGACTCAAAAATAAAATAATATACAGGGCTTTCCATTGAAAAAAAAATAAGATGGCACAATTTCTTCGAACTGCCGAACTTTATCGTCAACGTGAGCATGTACGCTGTATAACACCCTATAATTTTTATTGAAACACTTTTTTGATACATTGATTAATAAATATGTGGAATCATTATTCCATACATATGGGGCACCCTGTATATTCTTTGAAATTAAACATTGTATCGTTAAATTTGTATTGGAATGTTTTTATATACTTATAAGTATTTTGTCCTTACCACGTAATAATATTCGAAAAGTAATCCGGACTAAAAAAATATACTTAGAAAGAGTTTTTTATTGACCGTTTTAGTTTCCTACCCACCTACTTTACTTTTCCACATAATCGCCGTTCACTTCTAAGCATTTTTCGTAACGCTGCACCATCTTCTTTAATCCCTCTGCATAGAACTCCTCCGCCTGGGAATTAAACCAGTTGACAACGGTGATCTTGAGTTCCTCGTCATTTTTAAATCGTTGTCCACCAAGCCACTATATCAAGTGCAATCGTCGATCAGATCGCAGTGTTTGGTCCACTTGTTAAACGAGTTCATCGGTCTGTATACTGGTCTGCCCCTCCGCTCTTCATCATGCACATTTGTGAGGCTATTTTCGAAGTCTCGACACCATTGTCTAAACTTTCATTCACTTATTACTGTAAGTTCTCATAAACTAGACACAACTCCGGATCAATTTAAGCAGCTGATGATCCTTTTGCACACCAAAATCGAATCACAGCACGCACTTCGTAACTGGCGGGAGCTACGATTTTCGCAGACATTGTTGTCTGCATTGACCGTACAGGCAAGCGACTACTACATCAAAACAATAACTTCGGTGACTTCGGGAACAATCAATAGATGGCGCTGCATGTGTATAACTTTGTTCAGATTCGCCATTATTTAAATATAGGTAAACGGCCCTTATTTTTCGAATACAATCTAGACATATAACAAGATCAGAAATGTAAAAGGAGTAGAGTTTTCCCGGCTCACAAGGAGTTTTAGTGGGTATGCCAACCCTTCAGGTTGGAGAGCCCCCACATACCTGGAGCACTTTGGGGTACCCTTATGGTGACGCAGACTGCTCCAGAAATCCATAAGGGGATTTCTCCTCGACAAAAAAAAATTTCGAGTATGCGTTGTAGAATTGTTAAATGTCTGGTAAAAAAATATAAAAAATGAAAATGTTTGATTTATAAAATTGTTGTTAAAAAATTGCGTTCTGTCTGCATAATTGGAATTGCTTATCCATTGTTTTTCATGGTGCAAATATAGAAAGTATTTGATAAGTACAAATTTATTATTTTTGATTTCATTTACTTTCTAATTTATTTCTTGTGTACATTTAAGACCAAAAAGATAATATTATCTTGTAGATAAAACCAAATCACGCATCTGGTGTCTCGGGTCTAGTAACAACTTTTAAAATATTATTTCGTTTATTGCTGTAGAAATGGTCACGGCAACAAGTTTATATGTTTTTTTAAGTTCCTCGCTTATTTTATTGATAACAAAAATCTTTGATAAGAAACCGGCACCAATTTTTGGAGTCTATCAACGTCGGAATGGAGTGTATTGGTTCAAGGTTTTATTTATATATTTTATTTTGTCAATCAGAAAGGTAAGTTTTATATACATATACTCGTAGCTGAACCACTACCTCCAGAAGGAGCATCCGTCTTTTTTTTTTTCAATTTTGACATTTACTATTTATGTTTGAGGGTATGCATTGATTAAATTATCGTTTACGACGAGATATATTCCGGAGTTATCTCCTTTCTGCAGTCAACATGAGGTATATTTTCGCCCATAAACCGCTATAAGCGGCTTAAAGCAAATCGGGGGTATATAATACTTTCACAGATAAGACGCTAGAAGCGTATAACCACAGAACACCCAATACAGTAGCGAAACTCAGGGGTAACCTTACAGGAAAATCAGCGCTCGGTTTTCAAGAAGTCATGTGGCAGTCCGCCATGTTAAAATGGAGACCAACGGGAGATTTTAAATAGAAATAATGTTAATGTGCAAAGTTTTATCATTCAAAATCATCAAATGTTTAAAAATTTTTGCCAAAGCCAATTCTTTGCTCTATAGCCAAAAAAATGTCATAAGAGAAACAACGTCTCAAAATTATTCAATTTATCCGCGTACAATTTCTTACGCGATTGATATTCTTTAATTAAATAACTTCCCTTTCAACATCTTTGGGGAAGAAGAAGAAACTCGCTCCCGGCGTACTTTTTGAATTATTTTTACAATTGTCAACAGGACAACAATAACCTCCTTTTCTCAATGATTATATAAATTGTTTGTTAAACTTTTCGATTCTCTTCACTTATAAACGTTTTTAAATTCTCTTTTATACAAACTCTTTCGTTCTTCTGCCTTTAAATTCATATAAACTACAGTCACATCAAGAAACGATCGACAATGCATTTCAAAAGACACATTCCGGGGTCAGATATAAACATTGAGCGGCCATTTTGAAACAGGGACCCGTGGACGCACGCGCCGTCAAAATCTCGTCATCAACTTGGAGCTCACTTTCGATAATGTATTGGGTTTACTGTGGAATAACCATTAACTAAGTAATTAGATAGGGATTAATTAGGTTAATATGGTATAACTTGCCCCATTGCATTTAAAGTCACTGTAAATAGTATCTCTAAGCTCCGCCGCATAAAGTGAAGCTTGAGTTTAAAATAAACCAGCTGGCTACTTGTGTTCGTAGAGAAGTAATAGTGTAAAGTAAATTTTTATTGTACGCATTTTGAAATTTTTTGTTAGAAAAATATATAGAGAGCTTAATTTTTTCATATCTATTTTTTAAGTGAAACCCTATTTAAACCAAATTATTTCAAAGTTGTTAAAACTTATTTTATTTCGTAAATATCAGCTTTTAACCAGCTATTCGTTCCTCATTTACTTCAGAGTACACAACACATGCGAAAGAAAGGTCACATCATCAAAAATAAAACGAAACTCGAACATTTCGCGTCGTTCCTATCTCGCTATTTCACAACTGATAAAGATATGCTTATATCAACAAACCTTTCCTATTTATTTTTTAGATATCTCCAAAGCTACGCAGAGCTTGAAGGACAACTATTTTTAACTCTCCCATTTAATTTATTTCATATTGATGGGAGAGTAATCAGACGATTGAGCTGGTCATTGTATTACATATTTTTTCTCTCTCCTCTCCTTTTCTCTTTAAGAAACCATTGACATAGTTTTAAAAATTATTATATTCAAATATATGATCGCTGCGATCTTTTTGTTAGTTAAAGGGTGCAGAAATAATCTATTAAATCCAAAAATTTATAATTTTGATTCATCTGTCCAAAAGACTTTATTCCATTAGTCAGTCATCCAGTTTCTATATCTTTGTCTCATTGCAATCTGTCATGTTTTTGTTTCACTGGATTTAAAACGGCTTTAATTTGAGGAGCAGTCAAGTGTCAATGTCGTTTCACTGTGACGAACTAATCTTCACGCTCTGTTGTGGCTTTAACTTGCCCAAATCAAGGTAAAAAAAAACATGTATGCAGTCGGACATTGACTAAACACGAAAATTCTGGGAATCGCGCATAAAAACTAATTCTAATTACATACTACAATAAAGATTTATTGCAAAATATATATATATATATATATATATATATATATATATATATATATATATATATATATATATATATATATATATATATATATATATATATATATATATATATATATATATATATGTATATAATATTATGTATATGTATACGAATATATATATATAATATATGTATATGTATACGTATATATATATATATATATATATATATATATATATATTATATATATATATATATATATATATATATATATGTATATATATATATGTATACGTAATATATATATATATTATATATATATATATATATATATATATATATATATATATATATATATATATATATAGATACAGTAGAACCCCGATTAACCGAGTCACGATTATCCGAGCTCCGGATTAACCGAGGCAATGTAAGAACCTGATTATCCGAGGTACGCGCGTCTATGTTGCGTATTAACCGATCTTCTAAAATATGTATGTACATATTTCCATTTAAAATCGTCGGGGCCTTCGGGGAATCCCCCTGGCCCGTGTAAGGGTTCCCCTATTTATATTTTTGGATTTCTTTCAGCATGTAAATTTGCGTGAATGCAGTGCGTTATAGCGTTTACTACGGAGAAGTACGAGTATACTCACATAATTTATTTGGTTGGAGTTCTGGTAGTTAAGTGTAATTAATACGAACTGCTTTGTTTGATTTTTGTTTGTCGTATTATAATGGAGCAAAACAAGCGTAAAAGAATCGTCGTTTCTATTGAAGAAAAATTAAAAGCCATCAGAAGAATTGAAGCAGGAGAGACAATTAAAGTTGTTGCCCGAGATTATGGAGTAGGTGAGGTAACAGTTGGAGATTGGAAAAGAAACCGCACAAAAATAGAAGAGTGGTGTATAAATCAAGCCTCCTCGTCCTCAGGAAGGAAATCAATGAAAACCGGCGACTGTGAAAAGGTTAACGAAGCTTTATTCATGTGGTTTAACCAACAGAGATCAAAAGGTGTGCCTCTGTTAGGTCCAATTTTTACAACAAAAAGCAATAATGATTAGTAGGCAATTCCCAGAGATAGATCAGTTTACCGCCAGTTCTGAATGGCTTGACCGCTGAAAAAACGGTACGGTGTACGACAACTGATTGTATATGGTGAAAAACTTTCTGCTGATGTGTCATCAATTGAGAAGTTTAAGCAGAACTTTAAAAGCAAATCGAAGATTGTGGATACACATGTGATCCATGTCCAACGATTTCAACGAAGATTGTTGGGGGTTCGCAGCTCAGTTATTCAATGGTCACCTAAGTCACCAGACCTCACGCCGTTAGATTTTTTCGTGTGCGGGACTCTTAAAGATATTGTACGCAAAATTGCGACAAATGATATTAAGCACTTAAAAGCAAAAATATCAGATGCGTGCAATAGTATATCTGAGAAATTATTTACAAAACCACTCATCGAACGTTAATGAAAAGAATGGAATGATAGAAGAAGAAAGACATATTTTCTCTTGATGTTTTTTTTATTTTTTTTTAGTTTCAAACATTTAATTTTATAAATATTTAATAAGTTATGTAATGGTAGAAGTTATATAGTTTTCTATGTTTTATTAAAAAATAATGTATTCTTATTTTTTATTCTTCAAAGATATTTTATTAAAACCTCTACAGCATAGTAACTAATATTATTATAATTACTGTCAGATTAAAGTATGACAGCCGCCTACTAGATAAATTGTTTTAAAAACTGCCAAAGGTAGCATACGATCCATGGGCAACTGCGTTGACAAAAAAATAATATTTTAGAGGGTTTTTGCTGCATAACCTTTTTGGAAAACAAATTAGAAAAAAAAAACAGTTTAAGGGAAAAATGTTTTAAAAAAATTGGGGCTTTCTAATGCCGTTTTACAAAAGATATGTCGATGGATTTACAACTGTGACGAAACTGGTCTGAATTATAAAATTCCTCCATCAAAAACATTGGCATCTCGACAGGAAAAATCAGCTCCTGGCACAAACGAAGTAAGATAGTTAAGATTAACTACACAAAATCCCACTGATGGTGATTGGCAAGTCTACACGTCCAAGAGCTTTAAAATATATCTCACCCAAAGCCCTACCAGTCTATTACAAAAGTCAGAAGAACGCATGGATGGATGCGACCTTATTTACTAACTGGTTTGAAGAAGAGTTCGTGCCATCTGTGACTAAATTTTTGAACAGAAACCGTCTTCCTATTAAAGCAATTTTGTTAATGGATAATGCCCCCTCTCACCCTGGAGAAGGACTTCATGTGGGCGAAATTGTTGTAAAATTTTTTCCTTCAAATGTAACCAGCATAATGCAACCAATGGATCAAGGCATCCTCGAAAACATTAAAAAAAAATTATAGGCATAGGATATTATCAATGGGATGAGAAAGGTTACACTGAAAAATGTTATTTACTGGGTAAGTCAAGCTTGGGATTCTGTGCGTACTACCACTATTCAAAAATCTTGGTCAAAAGTTATTGATTTTTTGAGGACTATAATGGACAGTGAAAATGATACTCCATTAAATGAATTAGCTTTGAAATTGAGAAGCCATGGAGAAATGTCCTGTTCAAATTTTGACAGCGAGATAGAAGAAAAAGAATAAAGTTTATTTGAATTAATGCAAAAATTAAAAGGTTGCGAAAATGTGACAAGAGAAGATGTTGTTGAATGGATTACAGCAGATGATTTAGAAGAAGAAATGGTATTGAAGAAATAACGAATGCCTTTCAGGAAACCGAAAAATTAGATGACGATGACGAATCGGCGGTGGATGAACAGTCTCCCACTAAGATCTCTCATCAAGAAGCTTTTGCTTCTTTGGAAAAAGCTTTGAGGTATATCGAACAACACCTAGAGGCAACCCCGGCGGATTTGCTTCTTCTTAATATATAAACAGAAGTGCATAGATACCTATTTCACTGTTTTATAATGTATGTACCTATTTATATGTTAAAAACGTTAATACATCGGTTTAAAGTATTGGTGTTTATTTTTTGAATGAATAAAAAACAAATCCGGATTATCCGAGGAGGGTGCCCCCCACGTTATCTCGGATAACTGAGGTTCTACTGGTATATACATATATATATATATATATATATATATATATATAATATATATATATATATTATATATTAATATATATATATATATATATATATATAATATATATATATATATATATATATATATATATATATATATAGATATATATATTATATATATATATATATAATATATATATATATATATATATATATTAAATAATATATAAATTATATATATATATATATATATATATATATATATATATATATATATATATATATATATTATAATATATTATATATATTATATATATATATATATATATATATATATATATATATATGTATATACAATATAAACCTTCGGTATATCCGAGATAACGTGGGGGGCACCCTCCTCGGATAATCCCGATTTGTTTTTTATTCATATCAAAAAATAAACACCAATACTTTAAACCGATGTATTAACACGTTTTAACATATAAATAGGTACAATACATTATTAAAACAGTGAAAATAGGTATCTATGCACTTCTGTTTATATATTAAAGAAGAAGAAATCCGCCGGGGTTTGCCTCTAGGTGTTGTTCGATATACCTCAAAGCTTTTTCCAAAGAAGCAAAAGCTTCTTGATGTAAGAGATCTTAGTGGAGACTGTTCATCCACCGCCGAGGTCGTCCATCGGGTCATCTAATTTTTCGGTTTCTGTATAGGCATTCGTTAAAAAATTCTTCAATACTCATTTCTTTCTTCTAAATCATCTGCTGTAATCCATTCATACATACATCTTTCCTCTTGTCACATTTTCGCAACCGTTTAATTTTTGCATTAATTTCAAATATAAACTTTATTCATGTCCTTCTATCTCGCTTGTCCAAAATGTTGAACAGGACCAGGTCTACTCCATGACTTCTCAATTTTCTAAGCTAATTCATTTAATGGAGTATCAATTTTCACTGTCATTATAGTCCTCAAAATCAATAACTTTTACTGACCAAGATTTTTTGGGAATAGTTTTTTGTAGTACGCACAGGAATCCCAATCTTGACTTTCCCCAGTAAATAAACTTTTTTTCAGTGAACCTTTCTCATCCCATTGATAATATCCCTATGCCTATAATTTTTTTTTAATGGTTTTCAAGGATGCCGTGATCCATTGGTTGCATTATGCTGGTTACATTGAAGGAAAAAAGTTTTACAACAATTTGCCCACATGAAGTCCTTCTCCAGGGTGAGAGGGGGCATTATCCATTAACAAAATGTGCGGGTAATTAGGAGACGGTTTCTGTTCAAATATTTAGTCACAGATGGCACGAACTCTTCTTCAAACCAGTATAGTAATAAGGTCTGCATCCATCCATGCGTTTCTTCTGACTTTTGTAATAGACTGTAGGGCTTTGGTGAGTATATATTTTAAAGCTCATGGACGTGTAGACTTGCCAATCAACCATCAGGGGATTTTTGTGCTTGCGCAGATGCATTGGAACATCCCTTATAGTTAATCGTTCCTTACTTCGTTTGTGCCCAGGAGCTGATTTTTCCTGTCGAGATGCCAATGTTTTTGATGGAGGATTTTATTAATTCAGACCAGTTTCGTCACAGGTGTAAATCCATCGACATTATCGTTTGTAAAACGCATTAAAGAGCCCCAATTTTTTTATACATTTTTCCCTTAAACTGTTTTTTTTTTTCTAATTTGTTTTCCAAAAAGGTATGCAGCAAAAAACCCGCTAAAATATTATTTTTTGTCAACGCAGTTGCTATGGATCGTATGCTACCTTTGGCAGTTTTTAAAACAATTTATCTAGTTTAGGCGGCGTCATACGTTAAGTCGACAGGAATTATAATATATTAGTTGTACGAGCTGTAGAGTTTTAATAAAATTCTTTGAAGAATAAAAAATAAGAATTCATTATTTTAATAAAACATAGAAACTATATAACTTCCTTACCATTAACATAACTTATTAAATATTTATAGAAATTAAAGTGTTTGAAACTAAAAAAAAATAAAAAAAACATCAAGAGAAATATTTCTTTCCTTCATCTATCATTCCTTTTTCCTTTTCAATTAACGTTCGGATGAGTGGTTTTTGTAAATAATTTTCTCACAGATATACTATTGCACGCAGCTGATATTGTTGCTTTTAAGCGCTTAAATATCATTTGTCGCTCAATGATTGGCGTTAAAATTTCTTTCAGAGTTCCCCGCACACGAAAAAATCTACCCTGGCCGTGGAAAAAAAAGGTCTGGTGACTTAGGTGACCATTGAATAACTGAGGACTGTCGAACCCCCAACAATCTTCGTTGAAATCGTTTGGACATTGGATCGACATGTGTTATCCACAATCTTCGATTTGCTTTTTAAAGTTCTGCTTAAACCGTCTCAATTGCTGACACATCTAGCAGAATGTTTTTCACCATATACTATCAAGGTTGGTTCGGACACCGTACCGTTTTTTTTTCAGCGGTCAAGCCATTTCAAGGGTTGAAGCGAGGCTGTAAACGGATCTATCTCGGGGAATTGCCAACTAAGCATTATTGCTTTTTTGTTGGTAAAATTTGGACCCTAACAGAGGGCACACCGTTTGATCTCTGTTTGGGTGAAACCACATTGAATAAAAGCTTCGTTAACCTTTTCACAGTCGCCGGTGTTTTTGCATTGATTTCCTTCCTGAGGACGAGGAAGCTTGATTCATACACCACTCTTCTATTTTTGGTGCGGTTTTTCTTTTCCAATCACCAACTGTTACCAACCTCAACCTACTCTACTCCATAATCTCAGGGCAACAACTTTTAAATTGTCTCTCCTGGCTTCAATTCTTCTGATGGCTTTTAATTTTTCTTCAATAGAAACGACGATTCTTTTACTGCTTGTTTTTGCTCCATTATAATACGACAAACAAAAAAATCAAACAAAGCAGTTCCGTATTAATTACACTTAACTACCTAACTCCAACCCAAATAAATTTGTGAGTATACTCGTACTTCACCGTAGGAATCGCTATAACGCACTGCATTCACGCAAATTTAACAGGCTGAAAGAGTCCAAAAATATAAATAGGGAACCCTTACACGGGCCGGGGATTCCCCGAAGGCCCCGACGATTTTACATGGAAATAGTACATACATATATTAGAAGATCGGTTAATTACGCAACATAGACGCGCGTACCTCGATAATCAGGTCTTACATTGCCTCGGTAAATCCGGCGCACGATAATCATCGACTACGGTAAATCGGGGGTTCTAAACACTGTAATAAATCTATATATAATATATATATATATATAATATAAAATATAATAATATATAAATATATCTCTATATATATATACGTAAAACCATATAAAACAAATCCATATACATATATATATATTAGATCTAACATATATAATATACATATAAATATATAATAACTATATATATAAAAAATACGATATATAAACGTAAAACATATACATATACAATATAAATATATATATAAATAATAAATAAATATATATACAATCTAAATATATATAATAAATATACATAAATATAATTATATAAATATAATAAATATTATACTATAATATATATATCATATATACATATTATAATTATAATATATAAACATACTATATACCTAATATAACACACTCTCATAACACTCAAACACAATCTTTATTGACACCCACAAACAAGTACGACCAGTCCATAGTCCACTAATATACTTCGCGAATTCCCAAGAATTTTCGTGTTTCGATCAATGTCCCGACTGCATACATGGTATATTTTTAACCTTGAATTTGGGCAAGATAAAGCCCACAACCGAGCGTGGAAGATTAGTCTCGTCCCCATTACAAACGACATTGACCTACTTGACTGCACCTCAAATTAAAGCCTTTTAAATCCAGTGAAACAAAAACATGACAGATTGCAATGAGACAAAGATAATAGAAAACGATGACTGACTAATGGAATAAAGTCTTTTGGACAGATGAAATCAAAATTATAATAAAAAATTTTTGATTTAATAGATTATTTCTGCACCCTTTAACTAACAAAAAAGATCGCAGACGATTCATATATTTGAATATAAGATGAATTTTTTAAAAAAACTATGTCAATTAGTTTCTTAAACGAGTAAACCGAAAATAAGGGAGAGGACGCGAGAAAAAATAATGTAATAACTAATGACATCAGCATCAATCGTCTGAATTACATATCTCCATCAATATGAAATAAAAGTTAATGGGAGAGTTGTAAAAATTCAGCTTGTTCCTTCCCCCCCCCCCCCCCCCAAGCTACTGAGTCAGGCTTTGGAGATATCCTAAAAAAATAAACTAGGAAAAGGTTTGATATGATCATAAGCAATATCTCTTATCAGTATGTGAAACTAGCGACGATAGAGAACCCGTGACGTGAAATGCGTTCAGACGTTTCGTTTATTTTTGATGAGATGTGAACTTTTCTTTCGCATGTGTTGTGTACTCTGAAGTAAAATGAGGAACGAAATAGCTGGTCAAAAGCTGTATATTATCTACGAAATAAAACTAAGTTTTAAACAATAAAACAACTTTGAAACAATAATTTGGTTTAAATAGGAGTTTCACGGTAACAAAATAGATATGATAACAATTGAAGCTATCTCTCTATGAGTAGTATATATATATAGTCGCAGTAATAGTATATATTATAGCACACATTTTTATTGTTATAGTGACGTATATAGTGTCTATAGTTAGATATTAGATATATTATAGATATATATATATTATATCTCTATATAATATATTTCAGTATATTTTATACTATATATATATGTTATATATATATTTATATATGATTATATATATAATGAGTTTATAATATGTTTATATATATATATATATATAGATATATATGTATATGAGTATATTATATATATATATATATGAGAATATATATTTATATATATTATATTTATACGTACGTATTTATTTATAATATATATATAATATATATTGATAGTATATATAATATTCTATATATATAATTTATATATATATAATATAACATATACCAAATATATATATATATATATAATTTATTATTATAATATTCACTAAATTATATATTTATTTACATTATATATATATTATAAGTATGTAAATATACTTATTAGAAAATATATATATATTACTTACTATATATATATATATATATATATTTTAAATAATATATAATGTATTATATATATTAAATATATTATATGTTATATATATGAATAATTATATATATATATATATATAAATATATTTATATACTATTATATATATATATATATATATATATATATATATATATTATATATATATATAATCTATATATATATATATTATTATATAATATAGATATTTATTTATATAATATCAGTGATTATTGAATATATTATATTACGCATATATATATATATATATATTATTATACATATAATATATGTTATTTATATATAATATTATATAATACGTTGTTCTTATACTATATATATATTGCATATCTTATATAATATAAATTTATATATATATTAATATATTATATAATATATAATATATATTATATATATATTATATATCATGTATATATATTAATATATATATAATATATATATATATATATATATTTATACAAATAAAGAGAAAATATTTTATGTTAGATAATATATCTATTTATAATAACGAATTATATTATAATATTAATATTTTTCTTATTTTATTGCTTATATACTATAATATATAGTATATAATATATATGTATATATATATTATATATATATATATATATATACTATAGTATGGATAATATATATATTAATATATATATAGATATATATATATATGTATATATATATATATTATATATAATTATCATGATAAATATATTACATATATATATATATTATATAATATATATAAATATATTTATAAAAAATAATGTATTATGTAATATACTAAATATACTATATATATATTCTATAAATATTATAATATATAATATTATTATATATAATGAATATATATACTAATATATATATATAATATAGACATATTTTCTATAATGTATATACATTGGTGAGCCAAAAAAATATATCATACTCAAACTATTTGGACCTTCATTTAAACGCGGAATCCTAGAATTTGGTGTTCATATATTTTTACGGATGTTTAGTATCATTTGAAAGCCCATTTTATTTCTAATGATACCATCCATAGCATACGTCAGGCTTTCTACACAAATTTTTAGTTTGGCAATTAAATTTGTTGATAAAAACCAAATTCAATATTTTGTATTACCTTCCCTCCAGCCCCTATTAATGCTACTGTCTGTGGAATTCTTCCCCACTCATCCGTCATCGCAAACTTTTAGTCCTTCAGCGATACAGGGGCTGGATTTGAGCACTTGCGCCAGATATTGCCGCATGGATGCAGCAGCATGTGGCCTTGCATTGTGTGCATTAGCACGAAGGTATCGCAACAAACCCAGCGTAAGGAACGACCTGTTCCTGCAGGATCTCCTCGATATACCGATGAGCAGTTAATTCACCGCTTCGAGTCTCATCACTCACGAAAAACCGAATCGGTTTTCGCATCTAGTGACATGCCTCGCTACACCATGACAAAACCTGCTGTCTAGGCGACCGTTTCTTAAGGTTGTACACCTTCTTCTTCTGATCCTGTCTTCGTGTAAAGGTGCCAGTTACATGTGTTTTATAGAAATGAATAGCGCGCTACGAGTACGTTGCTGAGTGAGCGTAAAACCGTTTTAATCAATAAAACTTTTTGGGAAATCCAAATGTTTTTGGTTTTGGAAAGAGTAGAAAATCAGCATCCTATGATATCAAAAATAATATCAATCAAGGTTCAGGTGATATTCCGAAATAACTGAAGATAAGATCATACAGACTTGAGTGAGATGAAAAATAATAAGTCTCAAGGTGAGGATGGTTATTGTGGTTGAAGCCATAAGCTGGCTGGACCTACTGTCATCGGGGTCTCCACAATACTGTTT
>JAHKBH010001669.1:0-10000 GCA_019049505.1 Pachyrhynchus sulphureomaculatus
TTTTTTATTTTAGTTTTGATGCAAGATTCGGCAAGTTTTTGGACGTTGCACAAGCTGCAACAATTAAACATGTATTAACAATAACAGTTTTTACTGGGGTTATGCAGAATTCTGGGAGTGAACGACATAAAAAATTTATTGAACAAGTAGAGCAAGGAAAGGTAATAAATTACTATAAATAAATTAAATTAATTAAACTAATACAATAATAATAAATATACATATATATATATATATATATATATATATATATATATATATATATATATATATATATATATATATATATTTATATATATATATATATATATATATATATATATATATATATATATATATATATATATATATATATATATATATATATATATATATATATATATATATATATATATATATATATATATATATATATATATATTATATATATATATATATATATATATATATATATATATATATATATATATATATATATATATATATATATATATATATATATATATATATATATATATATATATATATATATATATATATATATATATTTATACATATATATATATATATATATATATATATATATATATATATATATATATATATATATATATATTGTAACATTGGAACTTGCCCGCACGTTGTGGTGTCATTTTGTAACCTGCTAAACTGTCCTCAGTTTGAGGCATCTTTTTTTGTACCCTGTGAGAAGTTGTTTGTCCCACGCTTGAGCGCAATTTTGTACCGTTTGAATATTGGATGCCCCAAGCTTGAGCACAATTTCCTTGCAGCCCCGCTTTAATTTCTGATAATGAATCGAGTGAATCCTGATTTTAAAAGAACTAAAGAAATTAAACACACACTAGCTCAGTTTTCCTTGGTAGAGAGATATGGGTAAGAGATAATTTTTGTACGTCTTTTTGGAATTTTTTTCTATTTTTTTAAAAAGCTTCAGTTGTACAAGTTTTTTGGGCACCATTCATTTTAAAATAGAAAGGATCTAACTTCAGTTAAAAAAATGAAAAAATACTGAAGGGTTTTATGGGTATTACTAAAAAGAATTAGTCTAGTACAACTTATCCCGAAAAGAAAAATAGGTATTCAGTGAGACACTAGCTTTAATCAACAAAAAGAAAATTTATTCATGTTTTTAAAAATAAAAAGTTCTAACCTTTGCAGTTCTACAAAAAAATTCTAGCCTAACTAGTAGTTATTACATTTAAATTCTGAACTATGACTACCCCCGAAGACGAAAAATAGTGCTTTTCACTTCACTTTTTAGTCAGTTTAAATTGCTGTTAAGGCACTACTCAGGGATAGGTCTATTGAAGGATGTTTTGGTAACTTACTGTTCTTATTCCGGCTTCGATGGAATACGACCGATTTCACACTTTTCTAGTAAACACTTAGAGAGCCCACTACGGCTTTTCGTTAAGAAACTGGTGCTTTACTTAGCTCGCATGATGGTTGTTATGAGCCTTTACTGTAGCTCAGTCGAAGGAAGCCTACTTGGCGGCTCCGATGAAATTAGCCTGGCTGCGGCTTGATGGTACTCCGCCTACTCGGCGGCTGGATGGAAATTCGCCAAGACAGTCGTTTCTCGGACCCTTAAATAAACCGTGCAAACTCTGCCTGTAATATGGCGACGCCGGAACCAAAACTGCGGATACACACATTTCACCAATCGCGGCGTAGCGGTAGATTCGGTCAGGAACCCGCACTGCACAGTATATACCGAACGTCTTGGAATCTCTGTTTGATATACCGTTCGATACAAAAATGAAAATAAGTACAATTTGAAGTGAAAAATCAGTAACATTACATGGTCTTAAAATCTAGGAAAAAATGAATGTTACATTTACCCCCTTCCAAAAAGAAATAGACTACACTAGTCTATTAAACTTAGGCTACTTATGAAAAGGTACAAAGTGGTACTCTATCACTTAATACTAAGGTCAGAACTTAAAACAAAAGTACAAACTTCGGACCTTACTACTAGACTTAATTCAATTAAGCACTAATATTAAGTACAATGAAAACCAAATGAAAATCTTTGCATGATCACAAGAATCTTATAACTAAACTTAACTTAATTAGACACTAAGGTTAAGTACATCAAAAAGCAAATAAAAATCCTTGCATGAACATAAGAAATACCTGTTCAAAGTAACAATCGCGGTCTTCTTATATAAAAGAATCAGCTCTATTATTGTTACCAAAACAAAAAATTATATCTTTGTCTAGACTCTTGTCTAAATCAAAAAAAGTGAACTGAAATAAAATATGAACACCCCCCTTAAAATATTTTAAGGATTGTCTGAAAATTTTTTATTTCAGCAAAAGAAATTTATAAAAATTCTTAAATAAAGAAAAAAAAAATAAAAAACTGATTCTAGTGCAAACACTTACACTAAAAAGAAAAAGTCTTGTCAGACCATTTCGCACAAAGCCAAAAAAAAAAAAATATCTGGATAAATATCCAGACAAAACGCTCGGGAAAAATCGCTATCAATGCTCTAGCTCATCGCTAAGAGAACATTCCAAATCTAGTATCACTACTAGTCGCACTCAGAAAATAATCGCACTCTACGTCGCAATGTCGACGTCCTAAGACATCTAGACATGCTAAAATCGCCAGGGAAAACGCTCTGGTTGATCGCCAGAAAACACGTCAGCTTATCGCCAACAAAACACTCTGGTATATCGCCAGAAAAAAACTCGGCTCCTCGCCAAGAAAACACTCTGGCATATCGCCAGAAAAAAGCCTCAGCTCCTCGCCAAGAAAACACTCTGTAAGTAGTCCTCGACTACACAAAGTCTGCGTTCTAAAAGAACAATCTCGCCTTTAACATAGTGAGCAGCTATAAAAGCTAAACCTTATCACTATAGGCACAGTGAATAGCTATAAAAGCTAAAATTCACCCTAAACACAGTGAATAGCTATAAAAGCTAAAATTCACCAAACTGAATGATCCTGCTTCAAAAAGCAATGTTCACTAAGAACAGAATGATTAGTCCGCGCGCAACTAACATTCAAGGAAACATTCCCAACATAACTATATGAGACAGCAAGTCTCGAAATAGGACCTCCCTAAAGCCATAATCCTAAATATAGGAGTCCATAAGCAAAACGACTCAAAATCTCGCATTTTGAGCACATGCCCTCAGGCAACCAACATACACTGAAATATATACAGAAATATATACAGAAATATATACAGAAATATATACAGAAATATATACAGAAATATATACAGAAATATATACAGAAGTACATTCAGGAGTTCAAATCCCAAACTCTTGGTTACGATAACTCCATACTGAGCTTGGTGAAAGCTCTTAGCAAAAGCTAATCAAATCTTCAGCACATCGCACCAAAGTGACAAATCTGCCTAGAAACATGAGCCAGAAGAAACGCCCTCCGTCATTCTTCAGGGTGGCTACACAGAGATATAAAACTTAACCAGCATTGCGCTTCCTCAAGTTGCATGAAGAACCCTCGTGTACTGGTCTCGCCCTAGAACAACAACGAAAAACATTCAATCCATCCCACATAACAGGAGACAAACACCTCACCACGATATACTGAATGGTGGAGACAATAAAATACAGAATTGGTGACCCTGGTGTCCACCAACAAAAGGGAGTAGATTATAGCATCCACTAAACTGAAACGGTGTCTACCACACCACCATAAGTCAAAAAAATTTAATCAATAGGGTGTTCCGAAAACACACTACTGCCAACAGCCTGTCACCACTAATAGGCTAATTGGAGCTGAGGTCGACTACAGTAGCTAGGCTCTCCTTTGGTTCAAATAGAAATAACCATTGGGTAACAAAACCCCTAAAGGTCCCAAAGGTCAAACGTTCACCCCCCATAGACTACCCTTCCAATCAGTCTGTTCCTCAGGAAGACTAACTCCCTGCCAAACGTCGTAACGGCATCTGTTAGCACCCGGTGCATCACAGCCTGTAAAAACAGATAACTCATGGGATACAACCTAAAAGGTTTACAAGGTTGACTTAACCAAGCTTCTAACGAAATTTTAAAAAAAACGAAAATGAGCTTAAAAAGCTACATGAAGCAAAAATTTCTCAAATTTTTGGTGGCAACGCAACAAAACTTTTGAAGACGACAAGAGCTTTTCCAGCTTAATCAGAAACAAGAAGAAAACATCGTTGACAGCTAAAATATTCGATCATGGTGTTAATCGTCTCCCTAAACAATAGCCTCTAGAAGAAACTGCTACAGGTATCAGGCATAACCGTTTTCTGTCAGCCCAAACTCCTAGATTACCTCTTGGAAATCTAAAAATTCGGTTAGGAATCTTCCTTCACTGCGCTTAGCCTCTCTTGACAAGGTTCTCATCTCGGTATCAGATTTTGATCATTTCTTTGTGAAACGACTGTCTTACTCTGCTCTCATCTCTTGTAAATGATCAGCCTTTAGTTCTCCTGCAGGACTTCAATTTCCTATCAATCTGATAGTAGACCGAAAAAAACTCAACATACGCCTATGAGTCCATGCAAAAAAATTTTAAAAAAATTATTGACTCAAAGGTAACGTTTAAACGGCTCTGAAAAAAAAAATAGAAAATACCCTCAGTTTGTCAATTCAGAAGAAGATCTAAATCAAAATAATCCAAGTCTTAGACTTACTGGATAAACCAAAATCAATTTACTCTTAATTGCACCCAACATATACCACTAAGGTAATAAAAATACACCCACTCGGGTAACAAACTTTGAAATTGCTCTTAAAAATTTTGACTCTACATCACACTACACGAGCTACATCTTGCGCTTGTCCTAACTCAAGATCACCTTGGATTGCCTCTAATCAAAATTTCGCTTCCAAGTGTCAAGAACTGGATATTATTTGGGGTCATAAGCAAATCAAATCCCGCGACCACCGACATACCAGTCTTATGATATATCCTGAGTGTGACTCTTTCGCAAGCTCGCAACAGCTGAGTCGATGCTAAACATCAACTACAATCAACCTAAGTTTGGATATGATCAGTACCCAAAACCTTAGCATTAAACAATAAAAGTAAGCTATTCTCTGCTCAACTTTTATAACAGTCAAAAAAAACGAGGTCGTCACCTCTACAGAGCAACATCAAAAAAAATTTAAGCAATTAAGATAATGTAAATATAAATTATTCTTCTTCTGACAAACTTTCACTAGGGTTAGGTTCATTGAATGGTTTTAAGTCTTTAATATGCCATCGTCCTATTTTAGTCCCATCTAAATTAACTAAACCATAAACTAAATCTGAAATCTTTTCTCCAATCACGCAATGCACATACTTAGGTACCAACTTAGATGTGAATTTATCTGCTGCACTGGAAAGAATTTTATTTTTTCGCCAAACGTGATCACCTATGTTAAAGGCAAAATCCCTTTTTCTAAGGTTGTAAGACTTACTGTTCCGTTCATAAGCCTTATGTATCCTACTACGCACGTCGGTGAAAATATCTTTTAAACCCTTTAAATTTTCGGCGTACGCACCCCTGTTACCCGGAATTATTTCGCTGTCAACATTGACATCCAAATCTAAGTTTTTATAATACGATCCAGATAGAAGTATATGTCTGCCGTAAACTAAGAAAGACGGCGTGAACTCTGTTACTTCGTGTCTTGCGGTATTTATTGCTTGTTGGATTTTGGAAATATTGCCATCCCAAGTGTCATGTGAATCCACGTAACTTCTTAAAGCGGTCCCGACTGTTCGGTTATTACGTTCCACAAAATTACATTGGGGAGAGTACACGGGATTAAAACGGATGTTAAAACCATAAGTTTCACTTAAGCTCTTAAAACTTTTAGAGGTAAACTGAGTACCGTTATCGCATATCAAGAGCGATGGAACACCGTGGATTAGAAAGACATTATTTTCCAAAATTCTCTCTATATATCCAGCTTTAGAGCTTTTTAAAGGAAATAGCATGGTATACTTTATAAACCAGCAAGAAACCACGAGAAGCCATTTATTTCCCTTTTTTGAACGTGGGAATGGGCCTACTAGATCAGCTGCTATGACTTGAAAAGGGTAATTAACCGTTTTCTCTTTTCCCATCAGTCCCATAGGTAGTGTATTTGGAGATTTCTGCGCTCCACATACTTCACAAGTCCTCACAAACTTTACGATGTCAAAACGCATTTTTGGCCAATAATACTGTTCCTGAACCCTGTGAAGAGTTTTATAAAAGCCAAAATGACCAGAAGTAGGAGGAGTGTGACACATGTCTATAATTTCCTCTCTCTGTGGTTTAGGAACTAGTATTTTCCACTCGGGTACATTAACTTTTAAAGGCAACTGGTTTGGGATAAACTTGTACACGAAATCATTTTCCACTTTCCACTGCGGAAAATTTTGAGGAAATTCCTTAATTTGCTGCCGTAAATTATCGTACCATGGATCAATACGATCTATGTCAACTGTATCAATTCTTACGCCAATCTTGTGCATTAAGACTGTCTTCGTCCGCTGTATGATCTGGGATTCTTGACAAAGCGTCAGGAATAACATTGTGGACTCCTTTTCTATGAATTAAATTAAACGTATGTTGTCTCAGCCTAATCGCCCAACGCGCTAGTTTGCCACTAGGGTTTTTAATAGAATTAAGCCACAATAAACTATAATGATCTGTTATGACCGTGAAAGGAACACTTCTATGTAAGGGTCGAAACTTTTCGATGTTAAAGAGTACTGCTAAACATTCTTTTTCAACAACCGAATAGTTACGTTCAGCCTTTGACAAAGTTCTACTGGCATACGCTATCACTCTTTCCTCACCATTGATTTTCTGTGTTAGGACGCCCCCTAAACGGTATTAGAAGCATCACTAGAAATATAAAACTGTTGGGAAAAATCTGGTTGGGATAAAATTGGAGCTGAAACCAATAGCTCTTTAATCTTTTATAAAAGATTCTTCAGCTGCCTTTGTCCAATCTATCGATTGTCCTTTTTTCGTCCTTTCAAAAGATCATTAATAGGCGACAACAAGGTAGAAAAATTCTCGATAAAACGTCTGTACCATGAACACATTCCTACGAAGCGCTTAACTTCCGTAGTATTAGTAGGGCTCGCATAATTAACCATGCTTGCTACTTTATCCGGATCGGTACGCAAGGAATTTGAGCCCACAATATAGCCTAAAAACTTTAGAGAAGTTTTGAAAAAAATCACATTTGCTCAAATTTATCGTCAGTCCGGCCTCTTTCAATTTATCTTTTACTTCCTTAAGTAAGCGAATATGCGATTCGAAGTCTTCCGATGTTACTAAAATATCATCGAGATAGGTAAAAATATGTGGCTCATATTTCGGACCAAATATAGCGTCCACTAAACGTTGCTGAGTTTGAGCAGCGTTCTTTAGACCAAACGGCATGGTGACGAACTGAAATAGACCTCGGCCTACTACTGCAAAAGCGGTCTATTCCTTAGAGGATTTGTCTAAAGGAATTTTCCAGAAAGCCTTTCTAAGGTCTATCGAAGATACATACTTAGCATTCCTGAGTGATGTCAAAATTCTGTCGATGTTCGGTAATGGATAGTTATCAAATTTGCTGACCTCGTTGAGCTTTCTTCCGTCAAAGCACAGACGATACTGTCCATCGGCCTTTTTCACCAATAAGATTGGAGAACACCAGGGACTGTTTGATTCTTCAATCACTCCGAGTTTCAACATTTCGTCTAACTCTTTATTTAATACTTTTGACATATAAGGAGACATGGCGAAGGGTCTTGTCTTTACAGGACTGGCATCAGCCGTATCTATAGACATGGTGATTTTATTCGTTCGGCCTAACCTATCTTTACTACTTATTTCATTGAAAGAGCTTATTACGTTTTTCGGCGTTTAAGCGTTCCGTCCGCGAGAGATCATCTAGGGTACATAGACGCGAGAACAGGTTTTCTAAAGAACTTTCTGAATAACAATCTCTAAAACTTGTTTGAGAGTTGACTTCTAGGGACTGTGGATACCACGAATTATTTTTAAAATTTACTAGAAATCCGAATTTTATGTGCAAAATCACATCCTAAAACCAAAGTATGTGATAGAGAAGGTACTACTAGAGCAGAGATTACTAAACAATGACCATTGCAGACTAGCGGCAACTCAACCGTACCTAAAACTTTTAGACGGCTGCCATCTGCAGTGGTAACACTTCTATTTTTGACATGGCATATTTTTATACTTAAACGACTTAAAATTTTAATACCATTCTGACCTATAACGGAGGCATTTGCACCAGAGTCAAATAAAGCCGAGAAATGGGCACCTAATAGATTTATCTCGATATGCGGTCTGTTATCTGAATATTTATGCACGAATAAAGGAGACATGTGACCATTTGGAGAAGCAGGAGTTTTAACTTGAAAAGGAGAATTTTTATTAGACTAAAAAAAAAATCCGAAACTTTTTGTAACTATTTAGTCCAATCTGATCTATTGGAATATTTCTTTACTTAAGATCCTCGTTAGAATCTTTCTTTTATCCGCGACCGGACGTTCTGAGAAAGTACGACGGATTTTCAGTTCATAGTCTAATTCATTTTCCAGTAGGTGATTGTCTTTAAAATCGAAGGCTTCCATGATAAATGTATAAAATTTAAAAGAATTGTTTAAAAAAATCGTAAAAATATTTCTCCTGTGCTCCCAATAGTCTAAATAAAATCATGTAAAAACAACTAAAATATGTAAACTTCTTTACCAATCATTTAAAAAAAACTTCAACAATTTCAAAAAAAATTTCTAAGTATTATCTTCTATTAAAATTCTTTTACCAAATATGTTAAGAATTTCTCAATAAAAAAATCTCCAAATACCGTTTCGTATCAGCAAAGTATTTTTAATATTCATGCAAAACATAGGTGAGAAAAAAAAAACGTACGTTTTTTCTTCGGCTATCCGCAAAATAAACAGTGCAAAATCTAAAGTCAAAAAATTAAAGTAAACCAACACATCTGCTAATCTGAACTATAAAGCTAGCTTTAAGAAAAAAGTAGGAATCGCTTATCTTAGAGTCAATTAACAAAATTCAAATATCTATACCACCATCAGATAAATTGAAATAAAAAATTCTACAAATTTCCTGCTTTTGTCTTACTGCTATAAGTGTAGTTTCGTTTAATAAATATTATGAAATAAAAATATCTGCAAAGTTAGAGCTTTTACTTTGTTCGAAAGCTAGTACACTGAACCCTTTTTTAAAAAATAAAATTCCAAAAGCCCCGCGTTGACAGCGCTATTTTATAGCCTTTTTGGAATTTTTGTTGCCCGCACGTTGTGGTGTCATTTTGTAACCTTGGAACTTGTCCTCACGTTTGAGGCATCTTTTTTTGTACCATGTGAGAAGTTGTTTGTCCCACGTTTGAGCGCATCTTTTTTTGTACCCGTTTGAAAGTTGGATGCCCCAAGCTTGAGCACAATTTCCTTGCAGCCCCGCTTTAATTTCTGATAATGAATCGAGTGAACCTGATTTTAAAAGAACTAAAGAAATTAAAGAAACACTAGCTCAGTTTTCCTTGGTAGAGAGATATGGGTAAGAGATAATTTTTGTACGTCTTTTTGGAATTTTTTTCTATTTTTTTAAAAAGCTTCAGCTGTACAATTTTTTTGGGCACCATTCCATTTTAAAATAGAAAGGATCTAACTTCAGCTAAAAAAAATGGAAAAAATACTGAAAGGAATTTATGGGTATGGTAACTAAAAAGAATTAGTCTTGGTACAACGTTCTTGTCCCGAAAAGAAAAATAGGTATTCAGTGAGACACTAGCTTTAATCAACAAAAAGAAAATTTATTCATGTTTTTTAAAATAAAAAGTTCTAACCTTTGCAGTTCTACAAAAAAATTCTAGCCTAACTAGTAGTTATTACATTTAAATTCTGAACTATGATAACCCCCGAAGACGAAAAATAGTGCTTTTCACTTCACTTTTTAGTCTGTTTTAAATTGCTGTTAAGGCACTACTCTGGAATAAGTCT
>JAHKBH010001670.1:0-14000 GCA_019049505.1 Pachyrhynchus sulphureomaculatus
CACGCTGTCATAGGCCTTTTTTAGATCAACAAACAAGACATGGACTTCCTGATCAAATGCGGTTTTCTTTTCTAGGATTTGTGTCAGTGAGAAGAGATGGTCTATTGTGGATCTTCCTGCTCTAAAGTCTGCCTGTTCTTCAGTTTCTACGTCCGCGTATTCCGTTTCTATTCTATTTTTAAGTATTTTTCCGTATATTCTGCTAATAGATCCTGTAACCGTTATCGCAATTATTTTTGTCTCCTTTTCTTATGAATTGTTGATATGTATGATATTTTCCATTCCTCGGGTACTTCTGATGTGTTAATGCATCTTTGGAATAAGTTCCTCAAAGCGCTAAATAGCTTTTCAGTTCCGTATTTTACTATCTCTCCTGGGATGTTTCCTGGTCCTGGAGCTCTACCATTTTTTAGCGTTTTACATGCTCGTACTTCTTTAACTTCTGATGTTGTTATCCTTATTGGGGATCCTCGTATAACTATATTTGGGTTTCCATGTTGGGTACTTTGAACTCTGGTCTATCTTCTGTTAGCATATTTGTAAAATATTGGTTCCATTTTTCTGGTGTTATTGGTGAGAAGATTTCTCTTTTCCGTTCTGCTCTCATATTTTTAAAAAGTCTCCAGCTTTCTGTGCTTTTTCTTCCTCCTATGTAAGTGTTGAGTCTTGAGCATGTCTTTTCCCATTGGTTGTTCTTTTTGTCACTAATCATTTTGCGTACTCTAGCTTGGGATTCTTTGTATTTTACTTTGTCGTTTGTGCTCTTTGAACTTAAGCATTTGTGATAGCTTTTTCCGTTTTTCTTCAATTTCGTATTTAATTTCTTCATCCCACCAATATGGGTTTTTGCTGTTTTTTTTTCTTTTTTTTCCCTTTTCTCTTGGTACCCTAATGCTTCCAGTGCGGCTGCGTGTAGGCATTCCTTTATATACTTATATTCTTCTTCTATATTAACAAATCTCGTCCGTTGTATCTTTTGGTCCAGTCTACTCTTGTATAGATTTCTGATACTTTCATTTTGTAAGCTGTCTGTATTATATCTTATTGGTGTTTCACATATGGGCCTTGTCCGTTTTCAGTTATTTTACATTAAATCACATATACCTAAGGAGTATCCCACGAAAAGTGCTGCCTGTGTTCAAGTGTTGACCATGTCAACAACTCCGTCGGCTTGAAAGCTTGTGTGTCAACTTTCGATGGAGTATTAGGTATGCGTACTACAATTCGTTCTATCCTACCATCTTGTTTGGCAAAGACATGTTTGAAGCGTTTAACGTAGCCTCGTTCTGCTAAAACAAGGTCCTTAGCAGATGTAAAGAGATTTTCAGTCATCTCTCCACATCGCTCCGGATAAACTGCTGGCTGCGGCTTCTGTGATCCTCTAAAAAGTACAGGCTGATTATTGGACGTCTCGAAATGCCTATTAACGTGAGTCTTAAGGGGGAAATGTGTCTCACCCGAAAATAAAATGTTGATAAATGTTGAAAAGTATTCAAACATTTGAACTACTGCATCTCTACCATCTGGAACTAATGGAGATGAAGAATCCTTTACAAACGAAGTCAGTTGGGGGGGGGGGGTATTAATTACAAAGGATTAGATCAGAGATATTTACAGGAAAGTCTGACATATTCGTCTACATAGTATGTCTGCGAAAAATTTTAAAAAATTTATAACTTCCATTTCCTTGACTCCAAGAATTCTGTAAATGTCGTATAGTATGATATATTAAAAAAAACTCTAACCCTCTATCCACACCTTTTTAAACTTATGTGTTTGACTATAAGCAATTGTGCCTGAAGTTAGTTCAGGTTAGCCAAATATCAAGAAACTTTCTCGTAATACTACTCATGGGGTGAATAATCCCCAGACTTTCCGAAATACATAACCATTACGATTTTCAGTTAGTGTCAACTCTCAGAACATTTTTATGGTATTTTGTCAGTTAGTTTGCAAGCTACGGCTATTTAAGTGAAGTTACTTTTGATTTTTGCAAAACGATGGAACAAAAAGCATTTCGTGTGTTGATTAAACATTGTTTTTTGATGTGAAAAAATACAGTCAAAATCCAAGAATGGCTTGAGAAGTGTGCTGGCACATCTGCTCCACCGAAAACAACTATATGTCGATGTTTTTAGTGAACTTAAATGCGGTCGAACAGGCACCGATAATGCATAAAGTTCCGGAAGTCCAAATGAGGCAGGCACTCTAAAAAACATTATTACCTCTTTCAAAATTTGAAAACGTTGCTTCAGGGAAAGGTTTGGCTCAAATGACGAAGTCAGATGGAAAACTGATTCTAATTTTTAGAGAACTCGATAAATTGTTCCATGTGAAAGTTATCCAAATTTTTATAAAATTGCTGGAATAAATGTCTCGTTCTTGGAGGAAAAGCATGTTGAAGAATAAAATTTATTTTTGTCAAAAACATTGTTTTTGGTTCAAAAATCCCATGAATATAAGAAGTAACCAAAATTTATAGAACTTAGGTCATATTTTCCCTCAGATTTTACCTACATCCCTCCAGTCATTACTTTTTTAAATAACTCCTCTTCATTTTATTAAACTTATTATTAAAAAATTTGTTTTATTTTTAAAACTTTGAAATAATGAACGAAATATATATTAGATGTTAATATAGCGCTCTCTTAATTAAAATCAATAAAGCATAAGTTTCTTCAGATTTATATTTATTACAAAAAGAATGTTTGTTCAAGTTTAAAGCGTTACATTATCGATTATGCGTATAGATGGCGATTTATTTTAATCGAAGAGAGAAGCAAATTAATACCTGACAAAATGACGACAAGATTTTTAAAATCTTTAAATCATTTACTAAATATTACATGATCCTATCGGGGTACTACCATAAACCAAAGAATTAGTACAGGTTAGTTTAATTTATTGGTTACACTGAATGGGCAACACTAAGACTCATACCCGACGATCCTTGAGTCGCTTTTAGACCTTCAATTTGTCTTTAAATGTTTGTTTTTCATTTTATATTCCGAAAAGTGTATTCTGAATTCGCGTTAATCCTTAAAAAATGCTGAAGCTGACTTGAGAGTTTCCTTAAACGATTCTTTAGAATATGTGATTAATTTGCATCAAATTTTTTCGGTTGACACTCTTAAATTGAGTAAAACTCCTTTTTATAGTTACTTCCTTCTCTATTAATTGTCGCAATGGGTAATTAATTTACATGTTATATATGTATATATATATATATATATATATATATATATATATATATATATATATATATATATATATTTATATATTTATATATTTATATATATATTATATATATATATATATATATATATATATATTATATATATATATATATATATATATATATATATGTATGTATATATATATATATATATATATATATATATATATATATATATATATATATTTTACCTTTGTAGCGTGTGAAAAAATGTTGCCCAAGCTTGAGCACAATTTTCTTGCAGCCCCGCTTTAATTTCTGATACTGAATTGAGTGAACCCTGATTTTAAAAGAACTAAAGAAATTAAACACACACTAGCTCAGTTTTCCTTGGTAGAGAGATATGGGTAAGAGATAATTGTCTTACGTCTTTTTGGAACTAATTTCTATTTTTTTAAAAGGCTTTAGCTGTACGAAATTTTGGGCACCATCCATTTTAAAATAGAAAGGATCTAACTTCAGCTAAAAAAATGGAAAAATGCTGAAGGGTTTTATGGGTATTACTGAAAAGAATTAGTCTAGTACAACTTATCCTGAAAAGAAAAATAAATATTCAGTGAGACACTAGCTTTAATCAAAAAAAGAAAATTTATTCTTGTTTTTTTTAAAATGAAAAGTTCTAACCTTTACAGTTTTACCTAACAAATTCTAGCCTAACTAGTAGTTGTTACATTAAAATTTTCAGACTATTATAACCCCCGAAGACGAGAAATCGTGCTTTACACTTCACTTTTTAGTCTGTTTTACATTGCAGTTAAGGCGCTACTCTCGAATAAGTCTATTGAAGGGAGTTTTGTTGACTTACTGTTTTTTTTATTCCTGCTGTGATCGACTACGCCCGATTTCACACTTTTTCTTAACAAACACTTAGAAAGCTCACTACGGCTTTTATTTAAGACACTGGTGCTTTTACTTAGGGCGGCTCTGATGAAAATTAGCCTACTTCGGCTAGATGGAAAATAGCCTCTCGGCTAGACGGTACTGCCTGGCTGCGGCTAGATGGAAAACAGCCGGCCAGCGGCTTGATGGTACTGCCTGGTTGCGGCTAGATGGAAAACAACCTCGATTTACGGTCTGCGGAGCCTTAAATAATCGTGCGACTTTTGCCAGTAGTATCACGACGCTCCAATCAAAACTGCCGATCAAACATTCCACCAATCGCGGCGTAGCGAGAGGTTCGGTCAGGAACCCGCACAACCGTATATACCGAACGTCTGGGAATCCCTGTTTAATATACCGTTCGGAACAAAAATGAAAATAAGTACAATTTGAAATGGAAAAATCAGTAACATTACATGGTCTTAAAATCTAGGAAAAAATGAATGTTACATTTACCCCCTTCCAAAAAGAAATAGACTACACTAGTCTATTAAACTTAGGCTACTTATGAAAAGGTACAAAGTGGTACACTATCACTTAATACTAAGGTCAGAACTTAAAACAAAATTACAAACTTCGGACCTTACTACTAGACTTAATTCAATTAAGCACTAATATTAAGTACAATGGAAACCAAATGAAAATCTTTGCAAGTACACAAGAATCTTATAACTAGACCTAACTTAATTAAGCACTAAGGTTAAGTACATCAAAAAGTAAATAAAAATCCTTGCATGAACATAGGAAATACCTTTCCAAAATAACAATCGCGGTCTTCTTATATAAAAGAATCAGCTCTGTTATTGTTACCAAAACAAAAAAAAAAAATTTAACTTTGTCTAGACTCTTGTCTAAATCAAAAAAAGTGAACTGAAATAAAATATGAACACCCCCCTTAAAATATTTTAAGGATTGTCTGAAAATTTTCTATATCAGCAAAAGAAATTTAGAAAAATTCTTAAATAAAGAAAAATAAAAAAATGATTCTAGTGCAAACACTTACACTAAAAAGAAAAAGTCTTGTCAGACCATTTAGCACAAGGCTAAAAAAAAAAAATCTGGATGAAATATCCAGACAAACGCTCGGGAAAAATCGCTATCAATGCTCTAGCTCATCGCTAAGAGTCTTATATTAAACATTCTAAATCTAGTATCACTACTAGTCGCACTCAGAAAATAATCGCACTCTACGCGCAATGTCGACGTCCTAAGACATCTAGACATGCTAAAATCGCTAGGGAAAACTCTACATCGCGCAATGTCGACGTCCTGAGACATCCAGACATGCAAAAATCGCCAGGAACACGAAAACGCTCTGGTATATCGCCAGAAAAAAACGTCGGCTCCTCGCCAACAAAACACTCTGGTATATCGCCAGAAAAACTCCTCGGCTCCTCGCCAAGAAAACACTCTGTAAATAGTCCTCGACTACACAAAGTCTGCGTTCTAAAAGAACAAACTCGCCATTAACATAGTGAGCAGCTATAAAAGCTAACAAAATCACTATAGGCACAGTGAATAGCTACAAAAAGCTAAAATTCACCTAAACACAGTGAATAGCTATAAAAGCTAAAATTCACCAAACTGAATGATCCTGCTTCAAAAAGCAATGTTCACTAAGAACAGAATGATTAGTCCGCGCGCAACTAACATTCAAGGAAACATTCCCAGCACAACTATGTGAGACAGCAAGTCTCGAAATAGGACCTCCCTAAAGTCATAATCCTATATATGGGAGTCCATAAACAAAACGACTCAAAATCTCGCATTTTGAGCACATGCCCTCAGGCAACCAACATACACTGAAATATATACAGAAATATATACAGAAATATATACAGACATATATACAGGAGTTCAAATCCCAAACTCTTGGTTATGATAACTCCATACTGAGCTTGGTGAAAGCTCTTAGCAAAAGCTAATCAAATCTTCGGCACATCGCACCAAAGTGACAAATCTGACTAGAAACATGAGCCAAAAAAACGCCCTCCGTCATTCTTCAGGGTGGCTACTCTGAGATATAAAACTTAACCAGCATTGCGCCTCTTCAAGTTGCATGAAGAACCCTCGTGTACTGGTCTCGCCCTAGAACAACAACGAAAAACATTCAATCCATCCCACATAACAGGAGACAAACACCTCACCACGATATACTGAATGGTGGAGACAATTAAATACAGAATTGGTGACCCTGGTGTCCACCAACAAAAGGGAGTAGATTATAGCATCCACTAAACTAAAACGGTGTCTACCACACCACCATAAGTCAAAAAAAAATTAATCATTAGGGTGTTCCGAAACACACTACTGCCAACAGCCTGTCACCACTAATAGGCTAATTGGAGCTGAGGTCGACTACAGTAGCTAGGCTCTCCTTTGGTTCAAATAGAAATAAGCCATTGGGTAACAAAACCCCTAAAGGTCCCAAAGGTCAAACGTTCGCCCCCCATAGACTACCCTTCCAATCAGTCTGTTCCTCAGGAAGACTAACTCCTGCCAAACGTCGTAACGGCATCTGTTAGCACCCGGTGCATCACAGCCTGTAAAAACAAATAACTCATGGGATACAACCTAAAAGGTTTACAAGGTTGACTTAACCAAGCTTCTAACGAAATTTTTTACAAAAAAAAAACGAAAATGAGCTTAAAAAGCTACATGAAGCAAAATTTTCTCAAATTTTTCGGTGGCAACGCAACAAAACTTTTGAAGACGACAAGAGCTTTTCCAGCTTAATCAGAAACAAGAAGAAAACATCGTTGACAGCTAAAATATTCGATCATGGTGTTAATCGTCTCCTAGACAATAGCCTCTAGAAGAAACTGCTACAGGTATCAGGCATAACCGTTTTCTGTCAGCCCAAACTTCTAGATTACCTCTTGGAAATCTAAAAATTCGGTTAGGAATCTTCCTTCACTGCGCTTAGCCTCTCTTGACAAGGTTCTCATCTCGGTATCAGATTTTGATCATTTCTTTTTGTGAAACGACTGTCTTACTCTGCTCTCATCTCCTGTAAATGATCAGCCTTTAGTTCTCCTGCAGAACTTCAATTTTCTATCAATCTGATAGTAAACCGAAAAAACTCAACATACGCCTATGAGTCCATGCAAAAAAAAAATTTTAAAAAAATTAGTGACTCAAAGGTAACGTTTAAACGGCTCTGAAAAAAAAAAAATCGAAAATACCCTCAGTTTGTCAATTCAGAAGAAGATCTAAATCAAAATAATCCAAGTCTTAGACTTACTGGATAAACCAAAATCAATTTACTCTTAATTGCACCCAACATATACCACTAAGGTAATAAAAATACACCCACTCGGGTAACGAACTTTGAAATTGCTCTTAAAAATTTTGACTCTACATCACACCACGCGAGCTACATCTTGCGCTTGTCCTAACTCAAGATCACCTTGGATTGCCTCTAATCAAAATTTCGCTTCCAAGTGTCAAGAACTGGATATTATTTGGGGTCATAAGCAAATCAAATCCCGCGACCACCGACATACCAGTCTTATGATATATCCTGAGTGTGACTCCTTCGCAAGCTCGCAAAGCTGAGTCGATGCTAAACATCAACCACAATCAACCTAAGTTTGGGATATGGCCAATACCCAAAACCTTAGCATTAAACTATAAAAGTAAGCTATACTCTGCTCAACTTTTATAACAGTCAAAAAAAACGAGGTCGTCACCTCCACAGAGCAACATCAAAAAAAGTAAAGTAAAGCAATTAAGATAATGTAAATATAAATTATTCTTCTTCTGACAAACTTTCACTAGGGTTAGGTTCATTGAATGGTTTTAAGTCTTTAATATGCCATCGTCCTATTTTAGTCCCATCTAAATTAACTAAACCATAAACTAAATCTGAAATCTTTTCTCTTATCACGCAATGCACATACTTAGGTACAACTTAGATGTGAATTTATCTGCTGCACTGGAAAGAATTTTATTTTTTCGCCAAACGTGATCACCTATATTAAAGGCAAAATCCCTTTTTCTAAGGTTGTAAGACTTACTGTTCCGTTCATAAGCCTTATGTATCCTACTACGCACGTCGGTGAAAATATCTTTTAAACCCTTTAAATTTTCGGCGTACGCACCCCTGTTACTCGGAATTATTTCGCTGTCAACATTGACATCCAAATCTAAATTTTTTATAATACGATCCAGATAGAGGTATCTGTCTGCCGTAAACTAAGAAAGACGGTGTAAACCCGGTTACTTCGTGTTTGAATCTTTGAAATTCCTTTATCCCGAATTATCACGTGAATCAACGAATATTACTTTCAACGAAATTATATTGTAGAGGGCACACGGGATTGAAACGTATGTTAAAACTATATGTCTCACTTAAGCTCTTAAGACACTCAGAAGTAAACTGAGTACCGTTATCGCATATCGAAAGCGATGAAACTCCGTGGATTAGAAAAATATCGTTTTCTAAAATTTTCAAAAAGCATTCGGCTTTAGAGCTTTTCAAAGGAAATAACACGGTATACTTTGTTGACCAGCAAGAAATTACGAAAAGTCATTTATTTTCCCTTTTTTGAACGTGGAAATGGACCTACTAGATCAGCTGCTATGAGTTGAAAAGGGTAATTAACCGTTTTCTCTTTTCCCATCAGTCCCATAGGTAGTGTATTTGGAGATTTCTGCGCTCCACATACTTCACAAGTCCTCACAAACTTTAAGATATCAAAACGCATTTTTGGCCATCTATACGATCTATATCAACTGTATCAATTCTTACGCCAAATCTGTGCATTAAGACTGTTTTCGCCCGCTGTATGATCTGGGATTCTTGACAAAGCGTCAGGAATAACATTGTGGACTCCTTTTCTATGAATTAAAGTAAATGTGTGTTGTCTCAGCCTAATCGCCCAACGCGCTAGTTTGCCGCTAGGGTTTTTAATAGAATTAAGCCACAATAAACTATAATGATCTGTTATGACCGTGAAAGGAACACCTTCTATGTAAGGTCGAAACTTTTCGATGTTAAAGAGTACTGCTAAACATTCTTTTTCAACAACCGAGTAGTTACGTTCAGCCTTTGACAAAGTTCTACTGGCATACGCTATCACTCTTTCCTCACCATTGATTTTCTGTGTTAGGACGCCCCCTAAACCGGTATTAGAAGCATCACTAGAAATATAAAACTGTTGGAAAAAGTCTGGTTGGGATAAAATGGGAGCTGAAACCAATAGCTCTTTAATCTTTATAAAAGATCTCTTCTGCTGCGTTTGTCCAATCTATCGATTGTCCTTTTTTTTCGTCCTTTCAAAAAATCATTAATAGGCGACAACAAGGTAGAAAAAATTCTCGATAAAACGTCTGTACCATGAACACATTCATACGAAGCGCTTAACTTCTGTAGTATTAGTAGGTCTCGCATAATTAACCATGCTTGCTACTTTATCCGGATCGGTACGTAAGGAATTTGAGCCTACAATATAGCCTAAAAACTTTAGAGAAGTTTTGAAAAAATCACATTTGCTCAAATTTATCGTCAGTCCGGCCTCTTTCAATTTATCTTTTACTTCTTTAAGTAAGCGAATATGCGATTCGAAGTCTTCCGATGTTACTAAAATATCATCGAGATAGGTGAAAATATGTGGCTCATATTTCGGACCAAATATAGCGTCCACTAAACGTTGCTGAGTTTGAGCAGCGTTCTTTAGACCAAACGGCATAGTGACGAACTGAAATAGACCTCGGCCTACTACTGCAAAAGCGGTCTTTTCCTTAGAGGATTTGTCTAAAGGAATTTGCCAGAAAGCCTTTCTAAGATCTATCGAAGATACATAGCATTCCTGAGTGATGTCAAAATTCTGTCGATGTTCGGTAATGGATAGTTATCAAATTTGCTGACCTCGTTGAGCTTTCTTCCGTCAAAGCACAGACGATACTGTCCATCGGCCTTTTTCACCAATAAGATTGGAGAACACCAAGGACTGTTTGATTCTTCAATCACTCCGAGTTTCAACATTTCGTCCAACTCTTTATTTAATACTTTTGACATATAAGGAGACATGGCGAAGGGCCTTGTCTTTACCGGACTGGCATCAGCCGTATCTATAGACATGTTGATTTTATTCGTTCGGCCTAACCTATCTTTACTACTTATTTCATTGAAAGAGCTTATTACTTTTTCTGCCTTTAAGCGTTTCCGTCCGCGAGAGATCATCTACGGTACATAGACGCGAGAAAAGAACTAAAGAACTTTCGGAATAACAATCTTTAAAACTTGTATTAGAATTGACTTCTAGGGACTGTGGATACCACGAATTATTTTTAAAATTTACTAGAATTCCGAATTTTTGTGCAAAATCACATCCTAAAACCAAAGTATGTGTTAGAGAAGGTACTACTAAAGCAGAAATTACTAAACAATGATCATTGCAGACTAGCGGCAACTCAACCGTACCTAAAACTTTTAGACGGCTGCCATCTGCAGTGGTAACACTTCTATTTTTGACATGGCATATTTTTATACTTAAACGACTTAAAATTTTAATACCATTCTGACCTAAAACGGAGGCATTTGCACCAGAGTCAAATAAAGCCGAGAAATGGGCACCTAATAGATTTATCTTGATATGCGGTCTGTTATCTAAATATTTATGCACGAATAGAGGAGACATGTGACCATTTGGAGAAGCAGGAGTTTTAACTTGAGAAGGAGAATTTTTATTAGACTTAAAAAATCAGAAACTTTTTGTAACTATTTAGTCCAATCTGATTTATTGGAGTATTTCTTTACTTAAGATCCTCGTTAGAATCTTTCTTTTATCCGCGACCGGACGTTCTGAGAAAGTACGACGGATTTTCAGTTCATAGTCTAACTCATATTCCAGTAGGTGATTGACTTTAAAATCGAAAGCTTCCATGATAATTTAGATTATAAAATTTAAAAGAATCGTTTTAAAAAATCGTAAAAACATTTCTCCTGTGCTCCCAATAGTCAAAAAAATAAAAAAATATGTAAAGGCACTTAAAATATGTAAACTTCTTTACCAAACATTAAAAAAAACTTCGACAATTTCAAAAAAAATTTCTAAGTATCGCCTTGTATTAAAATCCTTTTACTAAGATATCTTAAGAATTTTCAACAAAAAAAATCTCCAAATACCGTTTCGTATATCAGCAAAGTATTTTTAATATTCATGCAAAACATCGGTGAAAAAAAACGTACATTTTTTTCTTCGGTTAACCGCAAAATAAACAGTGCAAAATTAAAGTCGACCAACACATCTGCTAATCTGAACTATAAAGCTAGCTTTTAAGAAAAAAGTAGGAATCGCTTATCTTAGAGTCAACAACAAAATTCCACCATCAGATAAATTGAAAAAAAAAATTCTACAAATTTCCTGCTTTTGTCTTACTGCTATAGTGTAGTTTCGTTTAATAAATATTATGAAATAAAAATATCTGCAAAGTTAGAGCTTTTATTTTGTTCGAAAGCTAGTACACTGAACCCTTTTTTAAAAAATAAAATTCCAAAAGCCCCGCGTTGACAGCGCTATTTTGTAGCCTATGAAAAGGTGTTTAATTGCGCCCCCCCACGTACACTGCATCATTTTGTAAGCTGTGAAAAAGTGTTCTCAGTTTGAGGCATCTTTTTTTGTACCCTGTGAGAAGTTGTTTGTCCCACGCTTGAGCACAATTTTCTTGCAGCCCCGCTTTAATTTCTGCTAATGAATTGAGTGGATCCTGATTTTTAAAAGAACTAAAGAAATTAAAACAAACACTAGCTCAGTTTTCCTTGGTAGAGAAATATGGGTAAGAGATAATTGTCTTACGTCTTTTTTGGAATTCATTTCTATTTTTTAAAAGGCTTTAGCTGTACGAAATTTTGGGCACCATCCATTTTAAAATAGAAAGGATCTAACTTCAGCTAAAAAAATGGAAAAATGCTGAAGGGTTTTATGGGTATTACTAAAAAGAATTAGTCTAGTACAACTTATCCTGAAAAGAAAAAATAAATATTCAGTGAGACACTAGCTTTAATCAAAAAAAGAAAATTTATTCATGTTTTTTTTAAATGAAAAGTTCTAACCTTTACAGTTTTACCTAACAAATTCTAGCCTAACTAGTAGTTGTTACATTAAAATTTCAGACTATTATAACCCCCGAAGATGAGAAATCGTGCTTTACACTTCACTTTTTAGTCTGTTTTACATTGCAGTTAAGGCGCTACTCTCGAATAAGTCTATTGAAGGGAGTTTTGTTGACTTACTGTTTTTTATTCCTGCTGTGATCGACTACGCCCGATTTTCACACTTTTTCTTAACAAACACTTAGAAAGCCCACTACGGCTTTTATTTAAGACACTGGTGCTTTTACTTAGCGGCTCTGATGAAAATTAGCCTACTTCGGCTAGATGGAAAATAGCCTCTCGGCTAGACGGTACTGCCTGGCTGCGGCTAGATGGAAAACAGCCTGGCAGCGGCTTGATGGTACTGCCTGGTTGCGGCTAGATGGAAAACAAACCTCGATTTACGGTCTGCGGAGCCTTAAATAATCGTGCGACTTTTGCCAGTAATATCACGACGCTCCAATCAAAACTGCCGATCAAACATTCCACCAATCGCGGCGTAGCGAGAGGTTCGGTCAGGAACCCGCACAACTCACTATATACCGAACGTCTGGGAATCCCTGTTTAATATACCGTTCGGAACAAAAATGAAAATAAGTACAATTTGAAATGGAAAAATCAGTAACATTACATGGTCTTAAAATCTAGGAAAAAATGAATGTTACAACATATATACAGCACTGCTTGAGCCACCATTAAATCTTTATGAATCAACACCATCATATCGAATTGAAAAAGGAATTCTACCAGGAGATGCCTTTCTGTTGCAACGTTGGAGTATGCATTTAAAACTTTAAATTGAAACAATATGGGAATTAGTGTAGATGGCGAATATCTGAATCATCTTAAAATTCGAGGACCCGCATCGTCCTGATTAGAGATAATATGGGAGATGTAATAAAAATGGTAGAAGAACTGAAACGAGCTGTAGGAAGAACTGATCTAGAAGTAAATATTGAAAAGACCAAACTCATGACTAATCTGGTATTAATTGAAGAGATAAACATATCTGGACAAACAATACATGGCGTAAACTAGTACAAGTATTTGGGGCACGAAATAAGATTGTGCAGAGACAATCAAACATGCGAGATCTAGAGAAGAATTCGCTTGGGGTAGGCAGCTTTCAGAAGACTACGTGATATGTTTAAGAACAACGATATACCTTTAAATCTAAAACTAAAAGTATTCGAGCAATGTGTAATGCCAGTCAGCGGAGCTGAAACTCTAACTCTGACAAGAAAGACAACACGGAAATTAAAAGTAGCACAGTAAGCAATGCAAAGATCAATGCTAGGCGTTACAAGGGAATCTCGATCAGGTCGTAGAAAAATAGTAGATATTATAAAACGAATATTACGAAGCTGAAATGGAGGTGAGCCGGTCATGTGGCGCGCTTGACGTACAATAGGTGTACAAAGAGAATTGTTGAATGGAGACCACGGCAAGACAAAAGAAGCAGAGGTAGACCACCTAGCCGATGGACGGACGACCTAAAGAGAATTGCCCAGAACAGGATAGCGAAAACACAACGTCGAGGGGACTGGAAGGAATTGGAGGAGGCATATGTCCAGCAGTGGACGAGAGAGGCTGGATGATGTTGATGATGATAATAGGCATCTCAGATGAATAGGTACATTTGATCTTGACTAATGCTTTGGATATGAGGAAGCTATTCACAAGATTGGTGCCGCATTTGCTAACATCAGAACAAAAAACGCACTCGAGAGAAACTTTCTAAACAACATTTGGCTCGATTCACAAAGAATAAAACTGATTTTATGCGTC
>JAHKBH010001672.1:0-38304 GCA_019049505.1 Pachyrhynchus sulphureomaculatus
TTTCAAGTCCCGTCCTTCTGTTCCTATCACCATATATTTAGTTTTTTTCATGTTTATTTCCAAAACCCATCTAATGAATTCCTCCACCAATTTTCGAAACATATAGTTTACATCGTCTTTATCTTCAGCAAGAATTACCTTATCATCAGCAAAAAGCAAACTGTATACAGTTCCATCATCGATATTAATTCCCATGTTGGTACATTTGCTTTTCCACTCGCTTAGGGCTTTGTCAATATAGATCTTAAATAAGGTTGGAGAGATGCAACAACCTTGGCGTAGGTAAGCCTTTGTTCACCATAAACTCCTCTGACAAACTATTGCCTATTTTATCTTTGCTCTTTGTGCTGTTGTACAATTGTTTCGTAGCATTTATATGTGTCGTCGAGACACCTTTATCTTTTATTGACCTTTTTTAAATCAATAAATATCAAATGGAGTTCTCTATTATGGGCAATGGTTTTTTTTGCAAGTTGTTTCACACAGAACACATTATCTATAAAGGACCTACCCGGTCTAAAGCCACTTTTTTCTTCTGCTTCCTGAGTTTGTTCTTCAATCCTCATTTTTAAGATTCGTCCATACAGCCTACCTATCGAGGATATAACACTAATATCGATGTAATTTTCACAATTCATTTTGCTACCTTTTTAGTATGCCGTACGGAACACTTATAAGATCACTTCGGTGTCTGTTCGTCTATATGTCCGTTTGTCTCTCCGTATGTCTATCTGTCCGTCTGTCACACCCAAATTTCTCCGAAACTATTTGTCGTAGAAAGTTAAAATTTGGTACTAATATAGGAATTGATCGTCTCATCAGAGCCGTGTAGTTTTGAAAGTTAAATTTTGACTTAAGAGGTAGTTTTGGGAGGTGAAATCGGAAGTGAAAAATTTTTTTTTTCTAGGTCATCGAGTGGGGCATCAAATGAAAGCTTGTAAAATACTAGTTCAAAAATATATATAATGTCTTACATGTGCACACTTTTCTTCGTATTATTTTGAAAAAATCGCGAAAACTTCTTGCCCCCCCTTTATCTCGAAAAGAACTGATTCAAAAATTTTTAAAAAATTCTGGAATATCCTCCACGGCGTGTAGATTGAACGACAATTATCACGAGTGCATTAACTATAATAATTCATCTGGTATATATAAAAAAAAAATTGAAGGTCATCAGTTTACAGTAGAGATCGGAAATAGACTTTGTTGAAAACTCATTTAGGGTGTGTTTTGTGAAGTCACTGATCATTTTATACCTCCATAACAAAAATTTTTATTTCAGAAGCAACCAACGTACGGAACACTAATTGCGCAAGTTCAACTTGCACTTGACCGGTTATTTATGTATGGAACTAATATGTGCTAGTTTCCATTCGTCTGGCACCTCTGCTTCTTCCAAACATTCATTGAATATATCTAATGTATATAATAACTTTAATTATTGTAGATTTATTTAAAGGTTCTAAATATCTTAAATTTTTTTATGTTTGTTTATTTTTTTGCATGATTCCTTGTACTAATAACTCTTATAGATGTTAAACTTCCTTCTTGCAATAAAAAAATTAAGAAGCTTAAATTTAGTTTGAAAATTACAGAAAACTACCAGGCCTATCACCCGTTAAGAAAAAAAATATATATTTTCAGTAATTTCAAAAATAAGTCTAAAATTTATCTATTCTGTCCTGATATATGTGCAGAAATCAAAATCGGAGTACTAAATGAATGAAAATGCCCGACTATAAATTTCGAGAAGAGAACGTTTTTTTTTTTTAAATTTTAGAAGCTGATTGCGAGAAACATTGTTTATTCGACATTTTGTTCAAAGCAGCATTAATGTAAAAGTTTACCAGTTGAGCCTTAATTAATTTAGCTCGCTATCAGCTAAAATATCTAATGCTAATGTGCGACAGCAAATTTTTATTATGGAAATAAGTTGGTTACCAGTATAAAAAGAACATATTACCTTCTAAAAGAAAAAAAATATGTGTTGCTTCGACTCAGTTTTACAGTCCAGCATTGAAACAATCAAGTAAATGCGATTTTTTTTTTGGTGTAAATTACGTTATTTTATAGCAATTATTTATAGACGATAACAATTCTCAAAGAAGGAACAAAAATTGAAAGTTTATATTTATTTTAGTCGTTTTTTAAGCGATATATACCTACGAGAAATGACTGATGTTGGAAAAAATAAAACAAGAAACACTTTTTTATTTCTCTAATTTGAAATTTTTAATATATAGAACTTTTAAATACATATCGCTTCGAGTTAGTTTAAGCTCAATCACTCACTCCACTGACCTCTATACGAAAAGGAACCCCATCAATATATCGTGCCGTAGCCTAGGAAACGTCGAAACTTCTGATTTACTTAGCACGTTCCAGTGACAACGAACAAATATAGGACGCAGGTCGGTTCATAGTTGATCCCGACACCTTAATACGAATTGAGATTAACCTTCGTTTTAGGCCAAAAGTAAAACGACGGGAAACTTTATCGAAGTTTGATTTAAATAAAGTTACAATTTATTCGAATCCTGACCCAAACCAGTTGTGTTATAGAATAAAAAAGAATAAATTATTTATTTTCTTGTTACTCTTAGTTGCCAGGTATAATATGTTTATTAGCAACTACAAATTATAGTTTAAATAAATATTCATTTCGATAGCATATTTGCATGCCAAAATTTTTAGAGAACGACACTTAGTAAAACAACTTAAGATTTTCTAGAAAAATAAATCTTCATACGCTCTAATGCTATTACGGTAAAATAAACACTTAAACATTAGGTCAGAAGCAACGCATGATTTGATGTAATAATAAAATTAATTTCATGACCAATTATTTTTTAGTTAAAATATATCTATAAACTACTATAATGATGTTATTTACATAACATTTCGTTTTTCCTTTAATATTAGCTTCCCATTATTAATCATAGCCAGCAGCAGGATATTGATATTAACGGATTTAATGTCCTATTACTATCTAATTTTCTTTATTTTTGCAGAAAAATTAGACAATAATAAGATATGATATTAACAGATTCACTCTTAATACTCAGTACTTAGAACCACAAAAAATTGCACATACTATATAACATTAAACAGATATTAAGGCAACTTACACTGAGCAAAAAAGAGGCGGAGTTAAAGCTCACCACTGATCTTATGTCAATGAAAAGGTTGACTAACGTTCGAAAGAGGCAATTGATGACGGCCTTTCCGATCAAATAATCAGATACCTATATAACCACACGTCGAAAATTATGATAGAATCGCAATATAGATGAAATAACTTCAGATGAAGTAGTGGTACAAAAGCTTGAATCTATAAAGAAATTTGCAACAAATTTCGGCACAGTCAATTGAACCTAACACGTAGGCTGAAAAGTTTTTGGTCTGACACACAGATGTCGCCCTTTTCAAAAAATCCATATAATTTTTAGGAAGTACCGACCTTCAAACGATATGTTTCAAAATTTCATGATATTTCAACCATTAGTTTACAAGTTACAGTGGTTTTAGTGAAGCTATTTTTGATATTTTCAAGACAATGGAAAGAATTGAATTTCGTGTGCTGATTAAACGCAGCAAAGCAATGGCTTGATAAGTGTTACGGGGACTCAGCTCCTGGAAAATCACTCATCATTTACTAGTATACTGAATTTAAACGCGGTCGTAGAGATACAAATGATGCTGAACGCTCTGGACGCCCAAATGAGGTGGTTACACCGGAAAACATCAAAATTCACAAAATTGTTTTGGATGACCGCAAAGTGAAATTGTCTGAGATGGCTGACACCCTAAAGATATCAAAAGAATGTGTTCATCATATTTTGCATGAACATTTGGGCATGAAAAAGCTCTGTTCGAAATGGGTACCGCGTTTGCTCACAGTAGACCAAAAACAACAACGTATTGATGATTCTGAGTGCTGTTTGGACCTGTTTAAGCGCAATAAAAAGGATTTTTTATTGCGATATGTGACAATGGATCCACCACTACACATCGAAATCAACTGGGTAGTCAACTGAGTTGACCCGGTGAAAGCCGCTGGAAACGACCAAAGACATAACAGTCGACTGGGAAGGTTTTGGTCTCTGTATTGATGGATGCGCATGAAATAACTTTCATCGACTATGCTGAGAAGGGAAAAAAAACTATCAATAGCGAATACTATATAAAGTTATTGGTGCATTTGAAAGCAGAAATCGCAAAGAGCAGTCCCAAATGAATAAGAAAAAAGTGCTCTTTCATCAAGACACAAGTCAATGGTTACGATGATAAAATTGCATGAATTGAAGTTTGAATTGCTTCGTCATCCACCGTATTCTTCAGATGTGGTCCCCAACGACTATTATCTATTCGCAGACCTCAAAAAAATGCTCACGGGGAAAGAGATTTGGCTCCAATAAAGAAGTTATCGCCGAAACTGAGGTCAGTTTTGAAGACAGAGACAAATCCTTCTAGAAGAAGGATATAGAAATGTTATAAAAGCGTTTGATTGATTGCATCGCTCTTGAAGGGGACTATATTGATGAATAAAGTCGAATTTTGCAAAAAAAATGTGTTTTAAGTAGCTAGACCAAAAACCTTTTCAGCCTACGTATTATCTAGGAGATCTGTTACTACTAAAACTTAAATTTTTTTGGTCCCCTGCTTATCTTAAAAAAATTATGCCTTGAACCAAATTTATACGAGTTATGTAGAACTGTTGGAGACTTGAATTATTTTTTATTGCATGTCGCAAATATGGAAATGATCTATACCCAAAATTAATCAAGAACGACTGTGTACTAGGATCCTTAAACTTTCTACTTGTACACACATTTTTAGACAATTTTCAAACTTAGAGGATTGTCTTATTTGCACAAAAACAATATTAAACTTTGAATTCTGGATATAACTATTGTCTTACTTGTAAAAAGTTCTCATGTTATCCCAAATTTATGTATTATCCTGGGCAAGCTGTTTGTTTTATAATGCTCAGATTGGTCTAGAGTGGAAGGGAGTAAACCTATCTATACTCCTGTTAAGAAAGGTTGATAATCTTTTTTTTTATTATTAGTTTCTAATACGTAGCAGCGGCTCAACCTCTTCGAATAGTTTTTAATTCACTGAAAGTTCAATTAAGATCTAAAGGATAGGAACTAAATACAGAATGTTGTTATTAAAAAATTATATAGATAATTAAATGCTAGTTGTAACCAAAATTGTAGGTAGACTGGTCACGTTTTGTAGACCGTCAACGTCTTGGAACTACAGCTTTGTCTCATTTTATTTTTTTATAGTCTGGCAGTTCAAAGTTCCATTATCTATTAAACAAGGTAAAAGAATGTTTTTGGAGACCATTTATTTTAGTCTATTGGACGTATTAAAAACAATTCATAAATTTATGTTATTAAACGTAGGCTTAACAAGCATATTAGTGGAAATTTATTATTTATGTCCTTATTTTGTGATTCTTCTCTAAGAATAATATTATTATTGTTTTTTGCGATTGTACTAATGTTTTGAACTGGACAAGTGTAACATATCTAATGGATCTCTTGTTATAAATCTAGAAATGAAAAATACAATGAGTGTCGTAGTTTTTGATCTACTTTGTTGAAAACATATACCGAAATACATATATAACTAAAAATTAAAGTAAAAGTGGTAGTAGAAAATTCAAATTGAGCCCTTTAAAATTACGCTCCGCTTGCCAAGATCAGAGGAGAAATCTTGGTATATACCGCTATTTGGAGTCTCAAAATTAAGAAAGAGATATATTCCAACTTAACTCCTAAGTTGCAGTTATATCAGTTGTATAAATATTCCAGATTAAAAGTGCATAGCTTATGTAGGGTTTGAAAAAGTCGACTATGGTAAAAGGAGAAATGAGCGAGTTATTCTATACGTATTTAGTTTTTATCTTTCAAATTAAAATGAAATATTCTAGAGCTTTAGTTGGCTAACTCTCCTTTTCTGCATTCCATATACCACAGGATTTGAAAGGATGTAACGCTGCTCCTAGATAAAGCATTTTGTATTCTAATTACCATGAGATTGGTACATAGTAAGGATTTTTTTTTGGATAATTACATTATAAACGGGGGTTTTTTTGTTTTTAACAGCTAAAATTGATAACCCGATAACTCGAGAAAATGATAACGGATTGTAAAAAGAAAATTAAGTGTCAAATTCAATGTTTATGTATGTATGAAGTCAAGCCATGTCACCTAACTCCATTTTACATGTGACATGAAAAACAATCATATAGAATTTACATATTAAATGATAATAATAACGCAAATTTATTATCTTCTAATAACTGAGCATACACTACAAGCATTTGACTGATCTTCGTTTCGTTTATTAATTTATCATTTTCGTGAATATTATCTTTAAAATAAGTTTTTTCTTCTATTATTACCAATTTGGCTCTTTTATCTTTTTCTTCCTATAAGCACAAAATATGCGTGACAAGAAATCCCGAAATTGCTACGAGAATAGCGGGTGTCCAGAAGTAACGATTCACGTTACCCTGTCAAATGTATATTAAAACCTGAAAAATATATATTCAAAGAGACACTCTATATTTCTATAGAATTTTATGGGATTACAAGAGCACTACCATTTTTTTACGTCATTTCTGAACTTATATGTTTACGATATTGTAATATTCAATAAAGAGAACGTAGAATAGTGTTGTGTGCTCTGCTTAATATATAGTAAACAGCCACTGAAATAATAAAAAAAATTATCTAAGTAATCTTATTACTTAATCCTTTGGCTTATTAACTCCTAAAATCTTTTCTTTGCAGCCTCCTAAAAAACTGCTATGGACTGTTGAGCATAACCAGTTTCTGTCAGACCACCGATAAAACCCTAAAGATAAAACTAGCCATAACCAATACTGCTGTATAAGGAAGATTGAGCTTATCTGAATACTTTTAAATTTATAACAGCTGAATAAAATAGTTCAATATTCAGCGTTTCGCCCAGGTAGGCACTTGCTTCTAAGCAACTAAAATATTCTCGAGTGCGTGTAGTTCTATATTCTACTAGCTTAATATCAGTAGCTTCTTTCTTTATTTCTAATTTTATTGAGCAATGTTCAATGTTTGGTTTCATTTTTTTTACAATTTACTTCTAAAATGCACTCGAAATGAACAGATTCTTTGGTTATGTAAGTTCTATATTATTGATATTAAAAATGTGCATAAATTTAAAAAATTCAGATTAGTATTATTTATTACATTCCTTAAATGATGCCGCCCTTGCATAAGCTTCTGAGGAAAGACAAGACCTGATGGTAGAAACAGACAAAAATTTTTTTCTAAATTTTTAACACCAAAAATATTGATCTGTTATAGTAAATATTTTTAATTTATTTAAATAATATTTTTTTTATTTTCATTTTACGTAGATGTGGGAGCGGGCCAAAGTTTCTTTTAATAGAAAAAAGTAATAATGAATATTATTACCTAGTTATGAAACTTTGCGATGTTTGTGCGATTTATTTTATCTAACAGAACGTTTTTTAAAATAAATATAATTTTGGGACATTCACATAATTGTCATCTTTTAAATTACATTGAGGATGTTTTAATATTTCGCTTTGTTTTGTCCAAATTCACTTTAAAAATGTGCCAACAACTGGTACAAAATATTTTTATTTTAAATAATTCAGAGGGAAAACATTTTTTTTCTATTGTGTTATTTACCTTTTAATTAACTTCAAGAGTTAATAATATTAAGTAAAAATGTACATAGGACAAAAGAAAATTACAAACTTCCATTATTTTTCATGTCTAATTTGGATTTTCATATTCTAAATTTAGCATTTAAAAAGAGGTGTACTTTTTTTTTATTATTCATCTCTATTTACGTTATAGTATAGTTCTTCGGAGAGTGATACAGAAAGAACTATAAGTTTATTTTTTGACGATTTAGCTCAGATTCAGAGAACAATATTATTTAAGGATGATATTCGCTAAAAAAATATATATTTTTTCAATATTTTCCTTATTATATTTTTTTTTTTGAAAAATGATCTCAAGTAGGAAGATTGAAATAATTATGCAAAAAATTGGGTTGTACATTCCGTGAAGGTACTAAAGATTCGAAGCAGAGTCGTGACAGAAAACAAAACAATTATACAATATATATGAAGAGAAGGAAAAGTAAAAAGATGTTTATAGTAAATAAATTTGAATTTTCATTGCATTCCCAAATAACTGTAGGTTCTGTTCAAGTTCGTTGACCATTCAGAGCTTTAATTTAAAAATGCCTCTTCTTATTTAAACATAGATACAGTGTTCTTTGCAGAAGTTATTGTGCTTTTTGCACCGAATCTGGCAGTTGGAATATAGTTGTCAAAATTAAATAAGAATTAAAATTGGGATGCTACATCTTTGAAATACCATTTGCAAAAATAAAGAATGTATCTGTGGGAGGATTCATCTAAACGCTTAACTTTTTGACGTAACGTAGCCAGATTCAAGATGCCGGGAGACATATGGATACAGCAGCTAAAAAGGGAGTTGCTTATAGAGGGGGGACGCCAATCGACAAACTGAGGGGCGAAGCCTCTTCTTCTTATCCACTTTTGTATTGATTTTCTTGGTCTAGAGTTTTACAATAAAAGACTTATGTATTTCCAACTACTATCACTATTACTATTCCGCATATGTCTCTGGTGATAAATAATATACCACCGTTCAGTATTCGTCATTCTTAAGGTATTTCTTACGAGAAGACAGAGAGAGCATTATGTTAGAGAAAGACGCGAAATAATTTGGTTTTCAGGGTATAATGAATGTGGCGAAGTACCTTCACGCTTGTTTCCCGCGGCGCGCAATCACGTGTTATTTATAATAACCTTGATACTTTTACATGATATAACAGGTAGGCTGAAAAGTTTTTGGTCTGGCACATAGATGCCGCCCTTTTTCAAAAAATCCTTATGATTTTTAGGAAATACCAACTTTCAAACGATACGTGTCAAAATTTCATGTTATTTCTACGATCAGTTTACAAGTTACAGTAGTTTTAGTGACGCTACTTTTGAAATTTTCAGCACAATGGAAAAAATCGAATTTCGTGTTTTAATTAAAGGCTGCTTTTTGATGGGAAAAGTTCAAGCAAAGCAATGGCTGGATAAGTATTACGGGGGACTCTGCCCCTAGAAAATCACTCATCAATTACTGGTATGCTAAATTTAAAACGCGGGTCGTACAGATATAAATGATGCTGAACGCTCTGCACGCCCAAATGAGGTGATTACACCGGAAAACATAAAAAAAATCCGTAAAATTGTTTTGGAGGACCGTAAAGTGAAATTGCATTAGATAGCTGACACCCTAAAGATATCAAAAGAACGTGTTGTCATATTTTCCATGAACATTTGGGCATGAGAAAGCCCTGTTCGAAATGAGTACCGCGTTTGCTCACAGTGGACCAAAAACAACAACGTGTTCATGATTCTGAGCGCTGTTTGGACCTGTTTAAGCGCAATAAAAAGGATTTTTTCATGCGATATGTGATAACGGATGAAACATGGATCCACCACTACACACCGGACTCTAATCGGCAGTCAGCTGAGTGTACAGCAGCCGGTAAAATGCCGCCCGAAGCTATCAACGACACAGCGGTCGGCTGGAAAGGTTTGGACCTCCGTATTTTTGGGATGCGCATAGAATAATTTTCATCGACTATACTGAGAAGGGAAAAACCATCAACAGCAATAGTTATTGGTGCATTTAAAGTATGAAATCACAAAGAATCGGCCCCAAATGAACAAGAAAAAGACATCATAGCAAAGCACCGTATCAAAAGTCAATGGTTATGATGGCAAAATTGCATGAATTGAAGTTCGAATTGCTTCCTCAGCCATCTCCAGATTTGACCCCCAGCGACTATTATCTATTCTCAGACTTCAAAAAAATGCTCGCGGAAAAGAGATTTGGCTCCAAAGAAGAAGTTATCACCGAAACTGAGGCTTATTTTGAAGGCAAAGACAAATCCTTCTACAAGAAAAGAATATAAATGTTAAAAAAGCGTTGGACTGATTATATCGCTCTTAAAGGAGACTATGTTGATAAATAAAGTCGTTTTGCAAAAAAAAATGTATTTTAAATAGCTAGACCAAAAACTTTTCAGCCTTCGTGTTACAATAAAAATTATATATAATTAATTAAAATGATACTCTGGATTTTTTATTAAAAATCTCTCAATTATTAAGTATTGATAACTGAATAAATGCGTGTGCGCGGAACACGTTTATTCTAGTATCTTTTAAAAGAAATTTCGATCAGTGCAATGCATATATGTGATTCAAAATTTGAAAGAGCACTTGCCTCCGTGTGTACAGTCTTTTTCAAGCTACGTTGCAACAGCGAAAATTTACTTAAAAAAATACATGAAAAACATCTATAATCTATATCTAATAATATATCCAATATTTTTGCAACAACTAACTAAGAGGTAGATTGCCTTCACATTTTAACAAATGAAAGCAAAGTTTTTTTTCTATGTATATATTTTTTTGTGACTTTTTACTTTTTAATCCTATCTTTGACGTGTGAAATATCTGAAACTTTTACAATTAGTTATGGCAATACGGCTTGGTAAAACCATCTTTATATTGAAGCAGTAAATGCATGATACTAAAATCTATTATTTCTCAAAATTTTCAGCAAAACTGTTTTTAACAGTTACTAGTAAGAAATACCTTAACTTCTTATTGCTTACTTTTTAAATAAATTATATTGAACATAGTTCTATTTAAAACTAGTCGAAATGAAAATCTTTATGATTTAATGTACCAAAATTATTTAAATCTGATTAAAACAGTGAGAAAGGCTATCTCTAATGAAATCGAGTTTGCTAAAATTGGTTCAGTCATACTAGAGTCACGAGTTTATTTGAACAGATGTTTTCTTTATGTTTTTTAAATGAGTTAGAGCAACCAGAACTAGGAAAAAATTAAATAGAATCGTTTGAAGTTTACGTAAAACAAATTATTTTGTACCATGCCGACATGACTTCATTTAAGAAAAAAATAAGTGTTTCTTTTAGTTTTTACTCTTGCTAACTTTTGTATCGTGTATTTTTTTAATTTTAAAATCGTGTTATGAATACACCCTGGGCATATTTATGATCGGAAACCACCCTTATTATTATTCGGCTGGTATTTTTGGTTAGAAAGAAGATATCCAGTTATAATATTAATGATTTGGAAGTAACGTCATCTGACAAAAACTTTTAAAAACTTTAGTAATATAATTTGTAGAAAGGGTTCTTTCAAACGAAATCCAATTTGTTAAAGTTAGTTCACGCAAACTAAGTTACCAGGATTTGTTTGTACTGTTGTTTCTCACCTTCCACCGTTTGTTGTTGTTGTTGTTTTAATTGGTCAGAGCGCATCGACTGCCAAGGTCATTTAGCGTCCCACATTAGATGTATTTAATAATTATATAGTAGTAGTATTTTTAGTTCTTTTAGGTATTTGTAAATATTTTCTTTGATTGATGTAAACTGCTCAATGTTCTGTTTAATTGAATGAGGAATGTTATATTTAATTCTCAGATGAAGGGAGTGGTTTGCTTCAAAAATATGTTTGACCGTCAGAGTGGAACTGCATACATCACACTTCGGCAATGGTTCTTTTTTTTAGGAGATATGGGAGAGTGTGGTAAGTATGACCTATGGCCAATCTTCTCAACAATACATTGTCCGATCTTTTGTTATTTGAATTATGTAGAAGAGGGAATACGTGAGGTTTTATCGGCCATAGTTTGTTTTCGTTATTCTCCAAGTCCCACTCCAGTTGGAATAAATCTCTTTTAATTAAGCATAGCATCTTTGTAAAATCATTGCTGTTGTTTTCCCCCGAGAAAGGAGTTCCGCTTGTTGCTGCCCTTTTAGCCTCTCTATCGGCCATGTCAATACCTCCAATGTTCATGTTCCCAGGGATCCACAAGAATGAAATTTCAATATCTCGCAATTTACCTACATATAGGAGATTGTTGATTTGATTTAAGTATGTACTATTGGCTTTATTGGAGATAATGAGTTTTAGCGAACTCAAGGAATCGGAAGCTATAAGAAATTTCTTTTATATAAAAACAACACTATGTTTTAATTTCCAATATATTTAAAGTCACTTGACAATTGTTTCACCATAAAATGGCTTCTTCAGAAGTAAATTATTTACTTCTGAAGAAGCCATTGTATGGTGAAACAATTTTCAGGTGACTTTAAATATATTGGAAATTAAAACATAGTGTTGTTTTTATATAATTTTATTATGAATTTCCAACAAGTATCGGCTAACACAATCAAAGAAGAAATTTCTTTATCCCTTGGGTAGAGGTAAGAGTAGACTTAATGCTTCCTTGATGGCGAGCAGTTCTGCTGTGGAAATGGAGTTGTAGGGGTGAAGTTTAAAACTTTTGATAACTTTGTCATGTACATAAGCGGCTCCCACTCCTGATCCGATTTAGAATCGTCGTTATATATGATGGAGTGATTAGGATATTGAGAATGTATTCTTTCGAAAAATTCCGACTTAATTTCTAATGGGTTTTCGTCTTTTACCTTATTGGAATGAAGATGAAAAATCCACCTTAGGGGTTGGGGATCACCAAGGTGGGAAGCTGTTCGAGAAATGGTAGTCGAATTTTGGCGGAGAAAGATTATGTAGTAACATGAACTTGTTTATTCTGTTGTGAATTGAGTTTTTAGGAGCTATCATGTTGGGGCGACGAGAATTTGTTAAGTTAACTGTCTTTTTTGTATGGGATTTCTGGAGTGAGGATGCATAGAATTTCATTCAGAAGTGTTGCCTATCTAGATAGAGTGGAGGAGTTGATGATATACACTAAAGACTTGCAATTGGCGATGTTCTGAAGGCTCCTTTAGCCAGTCTCAGTACTTGATTTTGAATTGGGTTTGGTGAGCTTTTTATTCCTTGGGATGCTGAGTCATATAGAAAATCTGTATATCTCAGTTTGGGTAATATCAACGATTTATATAGTTTCATAAGCGTAGGAAAGTCAGAACCCCATTTAGTGCTACACAAAGATTTCAATAAGTTTATGTCCTGAGTGGTTCGGATCTTTAGATTCTTAATGTGTGTTCAATTTACTGTCAAATGTTAGTCCAAGAAGTTTGACAGAATTCTTTGTAGGAATAGTTAGGTTGTTTAGTGTAAATGCGTTTATTTTTGGACAACTTCGTACTTTGCAGAAATGTATGCTAGCAGATTTGGGAGGGGAAAAAGAAAGATCGCCACTTCTAGCCCATGCATTGACTTTTGCTATTGCAGATTGCAAGTCGCAGGTTAAATTCTTTTGAGTAAGAATCAGACTTATAAATGATGAAGTCATCGGCAAATAGTATGTAATTTATTGCAGGAGAAATCTCTTTTGTTAAGGGTAGAATAGCTATGTTAAATAGGGTTGGACTTAATACTGATCCCTGAGGGACTCCTCTATTTAAATGATGTGGATTAGAAAGAAGGCCTTTAGATCTTACTTGAAAGATAGGATAAGAAGTTTTGAATAAACTTAGGAAGGTGACCTTTAAATCCGAGATCTTTTATTTGCTTTAGAATTAGGTTATTGTTGATCGAGTCAAACGCGTTTTGCAAGTCCATTGAGATTAGACACACATGGTGTTTTCTATGAATTGTCCGTCTAATGTCATTTTCCAGTGAGGCTAAATACTTCATTGCAGATCTGTGTTTTCTGAACCCGTAATGGTGTTCAGACAGCATTTTGCGTGTTTCCAGGACCCATGACAGACGTGAGTGAACCATTCTCTTCATGATTTTGCATAACTGGTTAGTCAGTGAAATAGGATGGTAATTTTCAGGAGAAGCTCTGGGCTTTCCCGGCTTATGAATAGGAATAACGATTGCTCTCAGCCAAGCTTTTGGGAATTTAGAATTAGTCCAAAGGTGATTATAGTATTCTAATAGAATGGACTTGAAGTTATTGGGTAAATTCTGGATCATAGGGAATAATATTTCATCAGGACCATGGGCTGACTTTCTTGAATTGTTATTGCTTGATTTAGTTCTTGAGTAGTGAAAGGTTGATTATAATGAAGAGAGTCGTCTCAGTCAAAATTTATTTGGTTTGTTTCAGGTTGAGAGAATGGTTGATTTAGGGACGATTTCTTTTGATAATGATCTGTAATGGCGTTGAGTTTTTCCTAGAGGGTCAGTGATATACTCCTTATTTACTATGAGAGTCGGGATTGAGTTAGTGTCAGCGCCTTTCATTTTCCTGATAAGATTCCATACCAGATCAGATGGGGTGGTTTAATGAGGTAATAAGATTTCTTCAAGAGGCCGTTTTAGCCTCTCTGAGAACTCTCTTGGATACTGCTCTTTTTCTTTAGAATTCAATAAGGTTTGCTTGAGTGGGATGGCGCTTGAAGAGATTCAAAACCTTCTTGCGTTCATTGATAGATTGCGCGTACTCTTTAGTCCAGCAAGGAACAGGAATCTTGTTTTTTGGGAGATTAGAAAGAGGGATGGACTTTTGGGAAGCTTCTATAATAGTGGTTGTAAATTCTTGGATGAAGTGATCTATGTCATGTACTTCTGCCTTTGGGAGATTCAGTGATTCTTTGTATTCAGTCCAATTTGCCTTAGCTATATTCCATTTTTTAGTTGCCTGAAATGAGTCTTTGGTTATGGAGGAGAATCGAATAAAAATAGGGTAGTGGTCACTACCCCAGGTGTCAGTAGAGATATCCCATTGCAGAGTGGGGGCAATTGATTGGCTGCAGAAGGGTAAGTCAATATTTGAATGAGAGCCTGTTGAGGAGTTAATATATATCGGTGTTAGATGGTTAAGGATGGCGATATGTTTTTGATTAATGATCCTTTCTATCATAGTTTCTCTTGGAGAGTTATGTTGAGATCCCCATAAGGTACTGTGGGAGTTGAAATCCCCCAAAATGATAAATGGTAGAGGGAGTTGGGCTATGAGAGCTTCAATGTCATTCGAGGAGTAGTTGTGGTTAGGTGGAAGATATATACAGCAGATTGTGATTGGAATGTGCAGAAGTATTCTGATTGCCACTGCCTCAAGATGGAACTGTAGCGGAATTTGATCAAATTCAAAGATTTTGTATATATAGGTAGCTACACCGCCAGAGGCTCTGTTTTGATCATTACGATTCTTGTGAAGTGTGTTATAATTTTTGATTTTTATAAAGTTTTGGTTTTTAAAGTTTGTTTCTTGAAATGCTAGTATAGGTGGGTTATTGTTTTTAATAATTATCTGTAGATCCTCCAGTCTTGGGGAGAATCCATTTATGTTCCATTGCATGATGGAATTGAATTTTGTAAGTTGCTTATTTTTTCTTGGATGAATTGTTCTTAAGCCGTGGAGGATCACCCATGGTGATGTCGTTAGTAGTCAACTCTAGGATTGACTCACTGGATTAATTTGGAGTTGATCTGTTAGAACGAGTAGGCTTTTTTTGGTTGTGTCCGTAGGGAGGACATTAGGTCTGTTAGTGTTAGTCTTTGTAGATATGTTTTTTGTAGTGGTTGGTAGTTTAGTTGTTTGTTTGTTTTGGTTAGTTAGTGCTTGATTTGGTGATGGTTTGTGTTGAAAAGAAGGAGGTGGGGATTTGGATTGGGAGTAGGAAGGAATGGGGAAGGATTTTGGTGAAGTAGTTGAGGGTTTGTTGAGGGAGGGGAGATTTGGGGTAAGGTCACCAGGATTTGTGGGAATGGATAGGGTAGGTCTAGGTAGGTAAGTTTTGAGAGGGGTAAAAAGAAGTAAAGTTTGCAAATGGCTCTATTATAGTTAAGTCGCACTGTGTAGATACTGTGTTTTGAGCTGGTTTAATATTTTTGGTTACTGTGCTGTATGATATGGTGAAAGTAGGATTTTTGGCTTAAGTATTTTCTCTTGGCTTCAAAATAATTTAATTTTTCAGTTGCTCTCAACTTCTGAATCTCAAATTCCCGCTTGAATGTTGGGCATCCCTTGTATCTGAATGAGCTCCACCGCAGTTGATACATGATTGATCGTTGGTGCAAGGAGAATATGTATATTGTGCTAGACCATATGATGGGCATAATGGATCATAAGAACATTTTGATGCTGTGTGGCCAAACCTTTGGCAATGAAAACACCTCATGGGATTTTTGGATGTATTGCCTAACCCGCATATATTATTTGTGGGAGTTGATGCAATTTGAAAGAAAGGAAGAATGTGTGAGCTGCAATGTCGCTGTTATTTCTTGTAGGAATTCTGAAGAGTTTAGAGACTCCCTGGCTTTTTAAGTTCTCCAGAACTTCCTCGTCCGAGCAGTTAGCAAGATCCTTCCAAGTTATTATGCCTTTTATGGTGTTTAATGTTTTGTGTGGGGTGACTTTTAACTTCTTTCTCCATAAGTTGAACCATTTCTGAAGCTTTTCTGGATTGATTTTCGTTTGAAACTTTTATAAGTAGGGATCCAACCCATCCGCTAATTTCCTGGTTTCTTCCAAAGTCCCAATCTGTGATCGCAGAGCTCTGTGGAAAGCGAATGATGATATGTTCTTGAATGAACCTTCTTCCATATTTATCTTGAAGTAGCTATCAAAAACTGGTATTTCAAGGGTAGATAGTAACGACTCTATTCTGGGCCTTTTGGAGCCGTGGTTTTTATTGTTTTTTTGGGGTGTCATAGATTCCCACGAGAATCCTAGGAAATAAAAGTCCGCCATGACAAAGCCTGGATATCATGGTAAGGCTTGTATTACTGCCAGATGTCGCCTGGTGTCTGACAGGAACCGTTAATGACTCATTCTGGCTGAGCCATACATTTCCTCAGCACGATCTCTCACACCTTGAGATTGCGTTTCGAACATTTACGCCAAGGGCAACATTAAAGGACTTACACTGGACAACGAGTGACATGACTTCAGGTACCTCGGGGTTGTCAGGCCCCGTACTAGTGGAATAATAGATTACATTAGCCCCTGAGGGACCTTCAACCGTTTATTTTATATTCTTGATACAAAAAAAAAAAAATGGACCAAAGTTATATAAACTAGCTTGTTTTGATGTATTTCCAAACAAATAATTAACTGATTCGGCCATTACTTGATGTAAATTTGGAAATAAAATACTAAATTTTTAGTAAAATTTCCAATTTTATTGAGTTTTATACTTGACGCGTGTTTCGTTTAAAACATTAGCTTTATTAAAAGTACTGGTGCATATAGATACTACGATACATAATAGTTTCATTACATCCATACAAACAAAAACTAGCGGCATACAATTTCTCTATACATAGACTAAAGTCCGTTTGTTTGGAGTTGATAGCACACAACATGGGTTATAAACATTAAAATGTCATAAACCATAAGCGTCCGAAATTTCTCTAACAATTATTTGCATTTTTAGTTTTAATCACCTTTATTTTCTATCTCTATTCAACGGTGCGACTTTTTTCTAAAAAATATGTTATTACATGCCTTCTAAACTGTACAATTAGCTATATAAATCAACGCATTTCAAAGTTTATTTGAATGAGTAAGTGATGAAACTAAAAATCTTATTTGTATGACAAAAGCCTAAACGAATATAATTAACAATTCTTAAGAACTAGGAATCTATAGTGTTATAAAGCTTAATAATAATAGGTACAATAAAATTATTTGGGACTTTAGCAGTTATTGGAATATAATATCCAAGGTACATATCGGTAGGTAGGTGCCTAAGTACCTAAGTATGCAATAAACATATTCTGTGTAAGTATAAAAATAAAGAAAAACCTATAATATGCTTAGTTTAAATCAGAACAGCGATGGCTTGACCTTTGAGTTTTCCCCTGGTCAAACTTCGCCGAGTCTGTAAATCTGCATTTTCCCCGCGAGAAAAGACAATGGTCCACGATGCCCTAGTGCACCAACAGCCAACAAGCCTAGTCTGTAAATATAGGCCCAACAAATGCAAAAAAAATCGTTAAATACCTAAGAAAACAGAACGTGACATTGACGTACAATAAAAATAAGAACTTTAAACAAACATATCAAGAACAATAAAGATAAAACCTTGAAAAACCATAAATCTGGTGTTTACGAACTTAATTGTGGTTCTTGTAATAAACTCTACGTAGGTCAAACAGGAAAAACATTTGAACAAAGAATTTCCGAACATAATAAAAGTTTTTTAAAAAGTAAAACTTACTTTTCATATACCAAACATTTGATAATAATTTCCATATTTTACACTTTCAGAACAAATCAAAAATAAATTAAATTTATTTAAATCCCTCGAGATCAATAAAAGAAAGAATACACACACTGTTAAATGACCAACTGGGCCTCGGAATTTCCCCATTGTTGAATTTATTTAATGAATAGATAATTTGTATAATTATTAAGTTTTGTTGTTATCCTTTAGTTATAAACCTGCATGTAAAAATTAATTTATAAAACCATCGGAAAATCTTTATTTCATTTCATACCCATACTACTGATAAAGCTAATGTTGTAGTGAAGCACGTGTCAAGTATAAAAATCAATAAAAGTAGAAATTTTACTAAAAATTTTAGTGTTTTATTCTCATTATTTCCAAAAACACATTTGGCTATATTAATTATAGCTATTTCTCTTAGACATATTTATATTAAAAGATTTTAATTCCAAGCAGGTACACAACCACTTTATAGGGGACAATTAAGATAATAGAGGGTGAATATTTCAAATAAACTGGAAAAAAAAAATATAAACTTTATTATTTAACTACTTTTATAGAAAAACTCTAAATTTAACCACGCAGCAAATGCAACTAGTAATGATACTAATAGCAATTTTGAATTATTTTCGTATGATCATTCCATTAATAAATTTATTAGGTTAAGCAAAACATAAATATTAATAGAATGTTTATAATTCTTAAACCACAACACAGGATCTTGGTTATTTTCACAGCTCTTTTGGATGATGTAGAGTTGGATCGGCATTTCACTTGAACAAATTGTGGATAAACACTATTTTTTAAGCATTGTTATTTGAACCATGCATTTTGTGCAGCAATTCGATGCTTTAGCCTTAACTGGAAATATTAATTTATATTAATATAAAATTAAAAAAAAACAAGAAAATAGCAACAATTTCCTAGACATCACTATAAAAAAAATCTAATAACCATTTACTGTTCGATATTTACAGAAAACCAAGATATACAGATACAACAGTACCTAAAGACTCCCTCCACTCAATGTCCCATAAACTAGCGGCTCAATAGAGTTCAATGTTACATAGAGCCTTCTCTATTCCGTTAGAAAAAAAAACGGATCTGGAGAGGGAACTCAATATCATTAGATTTATTGCTGCTAATAACGGATACAATATCTCTAAAATTAACAAATTGATCTCCAAAAAACGCACATTATTAACTATTAGTCTAATATACCCTAAGATCAAAACTATCCAATAAAATCTCAAATATTTTAAAGAAAAATGAAAACAATAGTATTGCTTTTAAGTTCTCACAGAAACTTTCAAACATGATTTTCAATGTTAAAAGTAAAAATGATAAATTTAAGAAATTAGGACTTTATAGATTAAAATGTAATGAATGCAATAGCCTATATATAGGACAAGCAGGAAGAAATTTTAACACTAGATATAAAGAACAGTACGCCTCATACAGACTTAAAAAACAAAATTCCAATTTTTGCCAACCATTTCTTAGAAACGTCACATAAAACTTTCCAGGAATATATAGTATAAATATATTTTACATTATGAACAAAACGGCAACAAACTAGATTTTTTCGAAGCAATCGAAATTTACAAGAACCATAAAGATCCCAATATAAATCTATTAAATTGACAGACCGGTTTTAAAAATTCCACAATTTTAAGTCTGTTTGACCGTAATTAAAATAAAAGAAAAACCCCTAATCTTTAATAGTCAACCAAACTATATATTTATTATATATATATATATATATATATATATATATATATATATATATATATATATATTTATATAAATATATATATATATATATATAATATATATATATATATATATATATATATATATAATATATATATATATAATATTTAATTTTAATTTACTCATTGAGTTTTGAAAATGTAGTAGTACTACAAAACTGCAGTCACTCCTAGTGAAATTTTTTATACGTGTCAGTTAACAAAATTAAATTATACTCTGTAACCTCTGTCGTTGTTAATATGTATTGTCACAAAGTAACGGACAACTCCATAAATTCTTTATATATCTTTGTGTGAAATATCTAAAGACTTATTCTATAAGGATTTAATAAAAGGCTTTAAAACGGCAAAAAATAGAGCAATTTACCAGTTATATCTATAATTGAAAAGAGAAAATAAATCTGACTAGCAAAGTGAAATGTAGAAGAAAATTTTGTGTCTTTTCCAAAGTTTAAACTTGTTTTTAAGAAACATCTCTCACTGGTAAGTCGTTTTATGTTAAAAAGTTTAATTGAAGTCACTTCAAAACAATTTTTTTCCGTTGTAGATGATCCTGAACAAAAGGAGAGTTTAAGTTATCGTTTTCCTATGGAAGTATAGCTACTGATTTATATGAGTCTATAAATAAGTTATTTGTGACTTTTAACATATTTAAAGCTAATTTATTTTAAAATCATATTTTCTATTAAAGAAGTATTATTAGACTGTTTTTTTACTCCGTATCGTTTGGCAATTCTTTAAGCAAAATTTTACATAGTTCTAGTTTTGTTTATCCTTTAATTATGCCAATCATCTATATTTTCCTTACTTTGATCTAGTAAATGTTTTTCTTACTTCAGCATCATCAAAAAAAAACTTAATTCTCAAAATGTATACAATTCTCCATGGCTGCAAACTAGCTATGACTAAATAACTGATAAAGAACTCTGCAATGCTGAACATACTAAATAATGATAGATAATGTTGGGGATAAAATATATATTACAAGAATAATTTTTGAAGTATAACATCAGATAAAATTGAAAAATTCTGTTTAGAAATTATATTGATATAACGCCATGCAACCTTTAAGGAATCTTGTTATGCCATTACTTATTAATCTGGCCTCTTAATTAATATTAGAATTTTGCAAATCATGTTTGCTTCATTGATTTTTTTGTTTAATTAATGCGATCTAAGCCGAGCTTTCGTTAAATTAATTATTTTTTTATTTTTAATTACTTCCAAAAGAGACCTAAACACGACAAAAAATTAATTAAAAATTAAAGCGGTAGTCTTGTTAGGAATAAATAATAAGATTAATAATAAAAAACAAATTCGTATCATTATCAATGATTAGAAGTTTGTAAAAAATAAGACGCTTTATATGTATCGTTAAAAAAAAACTTACCCCCGATAATATTAGTAGTAGGTTGTATTATCTTCATATTATGTTTGAAAATTATTGCAAAATGAAGACATGTCAATAGAATTAATGAATGAAAGTACATGATTAAGGAATAATTGACTTAGAAATAAAAAATTTGTACATTAAAACGTAGTATGTTAAAAGTAGCAGCATATTCAAAAAACTTACTTCATGATTAAACAATATTGAATACGAAGTATGCAGCGAGTTCCAGAGGAAAATCTTTTTAATTATTGATATTAAATATAAAAAGAAATTCTCTACTCTAAGTAAAAAATTAAAAAGGCTCTTACCCAAGAAGAATAGTCCTCATAAATATTGTAGAAAATTCTACATCTCAACCCTTTACAGGAAACTAAATTAGCATCTTAAACAAATGTCTTAAGTTTGCAGTACCCTCTTGTAGAGATAATTTATCAGAAATAGTTTGGTCACATTGAAAGTTCTATTAGTACACTTCCAGAAAATAGTAAATCATTTGTTAAGGAAGCATGTCGCCATTAGAGATCAAAAAACATGGTTAACAATATAAATTCTAATTCACAAAAAAAAAAACATAAAAGTAGTTAAATGATTGAGAAAGAAACATGTTTTCTATTTAAAAGCGGATAAAGGAAATAAGGTTGTTATATTGGATAAGAAAGAATACTTTGAACGTGTAGATAGTCTTATCGAATCTGGCCCTTATAAGAAGGTAATAAGAAATCCATTACCGAGAATGATAAAAGAATTTAAAAATTCTTTAAAGAAATGTAAGAACCTTATTTCCGATTAGCTAAAATTTAAATTAAATGTGAATAATCCGACCATACCAAAGTTGTGTTGCTTGCCCAAAATTCACAAACCTCGTAAAGCATTGTTACCCATTGTTTCATCGGTCGGGTCAGCCACATATTTGACATTCAAATGGTTATCAAAAGAACTTGAGAATTAACCATTAAATATTTTCGCAGTAAAAAATTCTTTATAATCCATTAACAAAACAAAAGATCTAGTTTCTCAATTCCAAGTGTGCCAATACCACAAACTTTACAATATCTCGAAGAATTACTTAGGATGAATGATTTTGAAGAAGAAATTATTCATGAATACTTACACATTATCTAAACTTTGTATAGAACAAAATGATTTTCAATATAACACTCAATTTTATGTTCAGAAAGAAGGAACAGCTATGGGTAATTGCTTATCACCTTTCATAGCCAATTTATTTACAAGTAAGTTTTTTGAAACCGAAGCCCATCAATAATTTGAGTATTTTCCAAGGGTATGGTATAAGTATGTGGATGAGACGTTTTCGATTTTTGATACAAAGAAAGCAAAATATAGATGATTTTTTGTTTCCAAATTAAATAGCCGATATGATTCCATTAAATTTACTTACGAAATTTGAGAACAAAGGACAACTACCATTTCTAGATATTTTAATTATTAAAAATAATAATAGGTTAGAATTGATATCTATTGAAAAGACACAGTAGCAGCACATATTCCTAATGATTCATTTCATTACAAGCAGCAAAAATTAGCAGCATTACATTTTTTTAGTTCATCGTTTGCTCACTTTTCCTCTGAATAGAGTAAACTTCAATAATGAAAGGAATCGTATTAGGAATATAACTAGAGTTAATGGTTATGACGAGGACTTAATAAATAAGTTAATAAATAGACGCAAGTTCAGATTAAATATTCAGAATTCCGCCTTGTTTACACGCAAAGAAAATAAAACCAAGTATGTCTCCATACCATATAAACCGAAATATAGCAGGGGACTCAGTAAAGTAGGTGTCACCTTAGTCTATGTCATCAAACAATCTGAGAAATATTTTGGGAAACCCGAAAGACAAAATACCTAATTGTGAGAAAAGTGGAATTTATGAATTAGATTGCGACAAGAAGTATGTTGGGTAAACTAAAAGGTCAATTAAAACACGATTTAAAGAACATTTAGCACGTTTAAAATACAGTAGAACAGAAAAGTCTAGCTCGCGTACATGATCTTGAAGCTGATCATACCAATAACATTAGATAATCTAAGATTAATTGCCTATTCCTTATAGTCCCCTCAGGTGTTAAGTTAAGAATAAGTAGGTAGATTTTATAGTTTAGTTTTAGTCAATCAAGGCTCCTGATAAAGCTAACATGATTTGCGAAACGCTCGTCGAGCGTAAAAATAAAGTTTTGGGTATTGTGGTGATATATACTGAGTAATAAATAATAAGTTTTCGTGCCCTACAACGGTAATTTAAAGCACGTTGTAACATTCATTTTTTCTTAGATTTCGAGATCATGTTACGACACTGTCTTTCTTTCTATACTTTATATTTTATTATATTTTTATATTTGATTAGGCAGTGATTTTAATTTTTGAGCAGTGTAACTTAAAACAGTGACTTAAATTTTTGAGCAGTGTAGCTCAACCGTGTAATAACTTGTTGCTGACCTAACTTATTTAGTTTGCATTGATTTTGCGGCCCGGAAGTGAACCATTTTAAAGACTTCATTTTGAAGAAGGGACAAAAGATATATAAACGGCCATATGGAATTTTTAGAGGCTTTTTCCTCCGAGATGCAGTAACGGCTTTTTCCGCCATATGCCATAGTGGCTTTTTCCTCCAGCATGCCGTAGTGGCTTTGTTCTTCCGTCATACCCTAGTGCAGTAACGGCGTTCTTTTTTTTTATCACCAAGTAGGTGTAGTTTAGAGATCTCAAGTTTGATGCCCTTTTTCCGATCTTAAAATATTCTGCTTGTCCTAAGGCAATTCGGGTCAAAAGTGATTAGCTACCCAAATGAGACTAGGAGAGTAGTTTGTGAGACAGTATTTTAATGAAAATCTCACCAGGAGAGGCCAAGTAGCTTATATGAAAACCACGAGGAGAAGTCAATCAGTAAGTCATAAGCACACCAGTTTAAATATCTCACTTCCTGTCTATAAGTGTGTTTCCAACGACTACTCGACACGTGTAATCCGCGGAGTTAATTTTACAAACTTTTTAGATCGTGTTTTTTTAAAGTCTTTTGTTTTTTTTTTCACTTAGGATCAGTAATTCATAGAACTCTAGTTTAAATGTGTACACTCCCATAGCCTAAGGGATTTTTATTTAGTTAATGCAATTTTAAGAGTGTAACAGCTGTAAGAATTTTTATTTTGTCAATATGTTTTTTCTTTGTGTTAATGCAGTCTTTTATTGAACTACCCGCTCTTTCTTTCAGGATGTATAGGTTGTACGTAAATTAATTTTATTTCAATAACTACATAACTCTTCAGTAGGTTTTTTTTCATTTTTTGAGCTGAAGTTAGATTCTTTTTATTCTAAAATGAATGGTGCCCAAAAATAGTACAACCAAATTTTAAACAACTATAGAGACTATTTTCAAAAGGCGTACAAAAATTACCTCGATCTCCATGTACTCTACCTGTAAAAAAAAACGAGCTAGCTTATATCTAATTTTTGCTCTATCAGTATTAATATATACTCAATCCATTCTCAAAAATTAAGATATACATAAGGGGCAAACAACGGCATCTATTTAATAAATAAAAGATTTATTAAAAATAAGAAAGTTGGGGCTATACAAAATAGCGCTGCAAATATGGGGCTATAAAATAGCCGCATAAAGGGACCCTATAACGTTTAAAAAACTATATTTTTAAATTATCCGTAATAAAGTTCAAAAGGTACTGGTTTAAAGAAATTAATATATAATTGAATCAAATAATCATTTTCATTTTACAATGTAATCACTCTTCATACCGACACATTCTTTAGAATGGCTAACTACCTTTTCTATACCAGTAAAAAATTAATCTGAATTATGTCCTCGAAATGATCTAACACTGTCGAAACGATTTCATGATCACTGGTAAATTTGCTTTAACGCCTGTTTTAAATTCGTTATGGTGAATGATTTAATTCCTGGAAAATACACTGTTGAATAGTGGTCTTCACAGCAACTGCAGTGTGTCTGCAGCGGTGCATTATCGTGCAATAACCTCACTCCCCGAGACCGCCTTCTGCTATGTTTTGCGTTACAATTTGAACATTAATGACGTCTAATATCCATCATTAACTATAGTATTTCATTTTTCAAAGGTAATTGGTAAAAATTCCTTTGGAATTCCAACAGATAGTTGTCATGATCACATTTGTCACTGTACTTTTGCCTTTTGGGAACGTTGGGGATCCAGGATGATACCATGCTATAGATTCCCTTTTAGAAAGGAAATTACTGTAGAGAGCCATGGTTTTATCTCCTGTCACAGCTAAATCAATTACTTTTCTGTTCACCACAAAGTGTTAAAAATTTCAATGTAGCACTCCACGCGTTATTTTTCGAGGAAATTCAAGAATTTGGAGACTGATCTTGCACTCGCCATGTTCATATTGAAGTAGTCGTATATAATTCCAAAGTCCACAGCTTGCTTATACTTTCTTTAGTGTTCAGTTGGCTATGCCTTAGAACTTATTTTTATACTAGCGTGATTATTTTTGTAGTCAGTTGTTCTGCAGGTCTGCATTGAAAAGCATCAACTTCAATCAAATCTCTTATTCTTCTTAGCCCAGCCAAGTATCCTTTAATTTCTGTACGACATTGTGATTCTTTCGTCAAAAATGTTATTACTGCAGGATACTCGAATAATGCTTAACGGAATTTTTATTTACAGTCATATTTGAAGTTTTATTGATGGCAGAGTTGTCACAGTTATAACTACCGCGTAATAGAGCATAGAGTAGGGGGAGTGACGGGGCTAGATCTGTTCAGATTTTTTTGGGCTGAAAATTTTTGGATTTTTCTACGTGTCCCTATTAAATAAATACTTTTAACAATTCATCTTTTTTCCGGATAGTAAAACATATTAATATACAAAATATTATGGACTTTCTTTTCAATATCCCTTGTACAGGCAAAACGTATCCTGAAGAGTAATGTATTTAAGCTGATTCCGAAATGAGTTTTTGATACTCTTTCACTGTTCCAAATTTTTTTATGGCGGATAAATAATTTTTGATGTGTGTTTGATTCTTTCTATATTGTTTTTCCAATAATGTGATATTTTAAAGATTTATTTAATTTGATTTTTATGCTAATAGTACTTAAAATAGTTGTAATTATTTGAATATTTCAGTGGGCAACTCTGTCCGTTTTTATTCTTATTGATCGCAATAATTTAAAAAAAAAAATGAAAATATTGTGTATAAAATAAAAACAGGTTTAGTCTTGAAGTTTAGTTTAGTCTATTTTTTTTTTAATTTTTTTTATTGGCCTAGCATATGTGCTACATCGCTGTAAATTGTACTCGGTCGGGAACACAGGGCTGGGCAAATTATTCCAAAGGGATGAGATTCTCTATATAAAAGATTGCTTGAAAAGGATTTTATGACGAGTAATAAGCTGTACCTCATACGAATGTGAACTATTAGCGCAACGTGTATTTCTAGCATACACCGCTCTAGGAGAAATTAAGCAGGCTACATCCATCGAACAGTTTCCATGAAAATAGAATAGACTCCATTCGCCAACCGATGTTTCTAATGAATCAAGGTTGCTGGCCATTCCGGGTCTCCGATCAGGCGAACAGCTCTTTTCTGAGTAGAATCCAACAAACACAGTGTATGTTTGGGAGCAGAGCCCCAAACATGTTAGCAGTATTCCATCGTTGGTCGAATTTGAGCTTTGTACAGAATTAACAGTTGTTGTGGAGTGTAAATCTTTCTAGTTCGAAATAATATTCTCAGCTTTTGAGAAGCTCCCCTTTGTTATGCTTGCAACATGTTCATGCCAAGACATATTTGCTCCCAAATGCCCAGCAAATTGAGTGACGATGCTAGAGGAATGAAGTGCCCCGACATAGCTATGTCGGGTTCAGCAACGTTTTTAACTTTTTTAGAAAAAACAACCGCCTGGATTTTTGTAACGTTAAATTCTGCTTGGTTACTGTCACCCCAAGATAGAATTTCTTCAATTTTCTTCCAGGTCACTATTAACTTTAACGACGTCCCTGCTGTCTGCGGATATTTGCATGAGTAGCCGATATTCAAAGTGAATGAAAAGATAAACGTACTGTCATCTGTAAAACTGTAGATTGGATTCCTGGTCTTTTCCAGCAGATTGTTAATGTAAATGAGAAAGAGAGTAGGAGACAGTATGGAGCCCTGGGACATACCGGTATGGATAGTGAATATGTTAGAGAAAAAAAATCCATCTACAGCCACTCGTAAATAATGGTCCATGAGGAAATCTGAGAGCCTTAAACAGAAGTTTTCAGACATACCATAAGAGCGCAGTGTAGACAACATTCCATCCTGCCAGACACGGACGAATGCCTTAGATATATCAAGAGCAACCGCTCGAGATTCTTGAAAGGGTTCAATTGCGTTGTTCCAAACATTGTGTTACATAAGTTAGAAGATCTCCTCTTGATCTTTGTTTACGAGAACTATATTGATGGTCACTGATAATATTGAATCCTTTAAGATATTTTAGGAGACTCTCCATATTATTGGAAGCAACGACTGGTCGGTAGTTGTTTGGCAAAGTCTTTTCTTGTCTTTTTTGGGTATCGGCTGAACTGTGGCGCATTTCCAGCAGGAAGGAAATTTTCCCCTTCTGTAGGATAGGTTAAAAAGTCTGCAGAAAACTGGTATTAGTTCTCTAGCGCAGTTTTTGCGTACTATGGCAGGTATTCCGTCAGCACCATAAGCTTTTTTGGTGTATAGCTTCATTAAAATACGTTTTATGATATGCCGTCTGAAGACAATACTGGGAATCCTTGACTGCACTATGGGAATACTAGATGATATTTTTGCTTGGAAATCAACGGTACAATGTGAAGCAAAGAATTCAGCCAGCAAGTTAGCTTTTTTTAGCAGGTGTTTGTAATAGAATTATCTGGCTGTGTTAATGGTGGTGGTATAGTGTGGATTTGGTTAAATTTTTACTATCTGCCCTAGGGACTGACCAAAAGGACCTGGAATTGTCAGGGACGTAAAAAGTTTATTTCTTATTCGTTGATTATGTGCCTCCTTGGTTTCGTCGATAATTACCTTGCATCTGTTTCAGTAATATTAGATAATACTGGTAAATTCTGTAATAATAAATTTAAAAAAATTCTTTTAGTATTTATGGTAATAATTGAAAGAAAAATTTTTAAAACAGAAAATTTCCTAATGATTTTAGAAGTACACAAGGAATCGCTTATAATTCAATTATAAATATTATTGTAAATAGTTTAAAAACATTTCTTTGAAATGACATAATATTTCATTATAAACTTATAATATTGTTGTAGTATTTCACCTCGATAGGTGTATTAATGTAACAGTTAGTTTTTGAAACATATAGGCTTTCCTATGCTCACCCTTTGTAGCGTTTAATCTCATCATAAGGTATTATTTTATTCTTTAAAATATGCAGAAGTAATATTTAGATTAAGATAATTTTTAATGTGAAAAAGCCAAACTCAGGATTTATTGTATCTTTTTGATGGGCCAAATTCGATACGGACATATGCGACCTTCTCACCTTTGCCTGCAGTTGGTACTTTTTTATGTGTTCCACAGATAAAGGGGATCTACAGTTTTAATGCGAGTTCCGTATGATACTACGGTGGTCTGTCATCGCCTTTCCGAGAGCGGCGACCGTCACGTTGTGAATTTTTATTTTATTTGGATTATAATTCTTTTTTTATTATGTCCTGAGTCCGAGATAACGAACTCGCGTCTCTGGCATAGAAAGCAGACACCTTAACTACTACGCTATGGCCACCCCAATTTATTATATAACTTGTATCAAAAATATAAATACTTTATACTTTCGCAGGTTTTTCTTATTTTCCTACAAATTGACAAAATATTCTTAACTGTCTTATTAAAGACTAAATATCTCAGTACCAAACGATTAAAAATAAAACTGTCTACAACTTTCTGTATGTGCATATTTAATGAGATTCAAACTAATTATAAGAATCAGCAAGAGGATATCTATGTACTTCTTTGTATTGCTCTGTATTTATTATGATGACTTTAGGGTACTTGTTAGTAAAAGATGGCTGACTTTGGAGTATTAGTAAAATATGCAAAGTCATGTAATCGTTACTAATGAAAGAAAAAAAAAATATTTTTTAAAAGTTCAAAGAGAATGCTTAGTTTACCTAAGCTACAACATTTAGTAAAAAAAAATATAAATGAGAATTAGCTTCTTCATTCTTTTAAAATAAATTGAAATATAGTCAATTTAAGATCATCTTATTCTCTAACGGATTTTGTATATTTTTTATTACAACTTATAAGGAACCATTTTCTCAATGGAAAGAAAGATTGGAAACAAATAACTTCAAAACAATCTTCTTAAAGTGCCTTTTCAGTTTGATTGTTTGGAATTCATTCTGGCTATTATTACTTTATCCACTGCAGCTCTGAAAAGACGGTAGTATTTGCTGAGAAACAATTTCGTAAATTGCTTAGCCCTGAAATACGTCTACGTGCCGATCCCCTTTTTCCTAATACTTTTCCTTGGAGTATTTGCTGTAGTAATCCGTATCTGTGTCTTAAATACTCCAATTTTCCTACTTTAAAACAGTTTCCATAATTTCCAGTTTCTTGTCCATGCGACATCCTCGTTGGTAATATAGTCAGCATAAGAAATTTTTTTTTAGAATTCGGCGCAATATAAACAATAAATCAAATGCTTCAAGTTTCTTAGAAGTGGTTTCAGTCAGCGCCCAAGGATTCCACAACAAAAAGGACACTAAAGACATAACATCTTTAGGAGTTTCATGTTCGTGCTCAATTTTATTGCTGAGCTTTTAAAAAGTGATGTCATTTTGAGGAACACGGTTTTCTAGGCTTTTCCGATACGGCAACGAAATTCCTGCGAATGATCCCATTGTTTGTTTATCATGGTACCTAGATATGAATATTGTGGAGTTCTTTGTATTTGTTGATTGGTAACCATCAACAGCAGTAGCAGGAACTGGAGACTCTTGATTACCATGTATTTTGTTTTGCTGATATTAAGTTCAAGGCCACATCGATTACTGACTTCGTTATTTTTGTCATAAGATGTCGTAGACTCTTTAAGTTATAAGCCATAACGCCATTAAGCAGCATTCCTTCATCAGCTGCTTCCATTGCCTCTCTGAAGATTTGCTCAGAGTATATATTAAAACAATAGTAGAGACAAAACACAACCCTGACTTACTTCACGCTCAATCGATATTGCTTCTGAGCGTTCCCCTTCTGCTTTAATAAATGCCAATCTGGTTCCAGTAAACGTTACCAATAATCCGCAGATCCTTTTCATCTAGCTCAAGGTCTTTCAGAATTTCGACCATTTTTGTGATATTGGACTCTATCAAAGGTAGTCAATCAGGCACAAATATACGTCACGATTGACGTCTTTGCATAGCTGAATCAAAACCTGCGTAGGAAAACAAGGCCTTTCTGGTTCCCATGGCATCACGAAAATCGAATTTTGTAGCTGACATGTTTTCTTCACACAACTTGTATATTCTTCTGTGAATGGATTTTCAGAAATGTTTTTAAAAGATGGCTTATGAGGCTAATTATTCGATATTCTCCGCATCTTTTTAGCGCCTGCATTTTTTTTTTTTTGGGATCGTTTATAAAATCAGACTTTAACCAGCTGCCTAATTCATAGATTTTATTGTAAATCACCGTAAGCCACTTAATCCCATCCTTATATAAGAGCTTAAGAAAACTACCCCATGGAGTTCATCGGGGCCGGTGGCTTTTCCATTTTTTAGTTGATTTATTGCAATGCGCACTTCATCGGTGGTAATACAGGGCTCAAACAAGTCTATTGAGCATTGCGCCTGATCTGGTCTGGCATCTGAAAACAACTCTGTAATATAGATAAGATATGCCATATCTTTAGTTCCTCCTCCTCCTTATCGATAACAACGTTTCCTTGATGATCTATTAAACGTCCATTTGATTTCCTTCTCCGTTCACCAGTTAAGTCTTTGATTTTTCGTTAGGTATTAATTTTTTACCATACTTTCCCTTTTTCTCTTCTATCTCTTTACATTTTTCACCATTCCAGCTATTTTTAGCTGTTCGAATTTCTTTCTGTATTTCTGTGTGTAGTCTGCTATATTCTCCTTTTGTTACCTCTGTTATTGTGTAATTAGTCTTAGAATGTCATCTGTCATCCATTCCTTTCTTTTATGTGTTTGTTCGATAGTTAGATACTTATTCTTTAGCCCCTTGTTATTTCATTTAACATTTCTATTTGATTCTATGCCTTCGTTTAGATCTGTGTCTCGGGGTTCTTTATTAAGATCTTTTTTAATTACGTTTGTTACTACTCAGTATATATCACCACTACACCCAAACACTTTATTTTTGCACTCGACGCAACGTTTTCGCTAACCATATTAGGTTCATCAGGAGCGATGATTGACGCTGTTGATGATCATCGCTCCTGATGAAGCTAACATGGTTAGCGAAACGCGCGTCGAGTGCAAAAATAAAGTGTTTGGTGTAGTGGTGATATATACTGATAGTATCATTGTGCCACAAGATTCCACATTCCCAACTTAGTACGTTTGATTTACATTTTCGTCTTTAATTTGCCGCATATCGTATATGTCTTTTTCTGTTTACTTTTAACTTTTTCAAGATAATTCTTTAGAACCCCTACCAGGGCATTGTGATCCGAGTTTCTATCAGCACTGGAAATATGTTTTGACAGATACAACGCAATTTCTAAAACGTTTACTTACTAGAACATAGTTCTATTTGATTTCTGGTGATATGGTCTGGTGAGTCTAGTGGGGATTTCCACGTGTACAACTTTCGTGGTGGTAGGTTCAAGAATGTATTAATGATAACATAAATCTATTTCTTCACTGAATATGTTTAGTAGTAAACCCGCCGAAGCCTGTCCCAAGCCAGGTTGAAAAGGGTGAGGGGGAGGAGTAACAACCTCGCAAAAAACCAGGGTTCATCTGGCCCCGATGATAGCACCCTGTAAGGGCCCCTGCCAGGGTACGGCGAAAATTGGTCAACGGTGGACAGAGCAGATGAGATCTAAGTATCCAATGGTATCTCAAAGGGAAAGACCGATCTCTGGAGTCTTGAAAGACAAGCGGTCTATGGGAAGAAAACCCTGAGATAAAATTACCTGGTCCTCCAAGTTGGGGGTTTAAGGCGACAGGCTAGTTCCCCGTCACTTGTAAAATCTCAACTTACTAAAAAGCCTAACAAATGGCCTCGGTACGGACGGATCTCACGGAACACGACAAAAGCTACGAAAAAGGATTATGACTATTGGTACTTGGAAAATGTACAAGGAATTCAAAGGAAAGGCAGAGGAAATAACACAAGAATTACTCAACATGAAACATGGAATTGGTGGTGCTAACAGAGACAAAGAAGAAGGGAACTGGTATACAGAAGTCATCAACAACTATGTACATCTATTCACTGGAGTGCCAAAACATGAAAGAGCGAAAAAAAAAGAGGCGTCTCGATCATGCTACATAAAAAATATAAAAATAAAATATCTGATTTCGATGCAGTAAGTGAAAATATTATTCGGATCAATTTGACTGTAAACCCAACAGCCAATAACAATTCTTGGGTTATACCAATTATCTGATGATGAACCAATAACGAAAAAGGACGAATTTTTTGAACGGGTCAGCGATAAATTCTAAAAATTGGAACATCAAGAGAAGTAATAATACTTGGAGACCTGAATAGTAGAGTTGGTCAAAGAAATGATGACGACGTAGTAGGGCCCCATGGAGAAATTACTACAAACGACAACGGCCAGAGATTAATTGCATTGTGCCAACAACATCAGCTAAAAATAACCAATGGATTCCTACAAACATAAAAAAAATTCATACATACACCTGGGTTCAACACACAAGAGGCCTTAAATCTGTAACTGACTATGTAATGGTTTAAACAGAAGACAATTTTTAAAAATTTAATGATGTAAGATCCTATAGAGGTGTGACATGTGGATCAGACAAAAATTATATGGTCAAGGCAAAGTTTATAGTCCCATTTAGATCCAAACAACGTGCAGATAAGAGAGAAGAAAACTGACCAGGACAGAAGAAAGTATCAACAAAACAATATAAAATAGATAGCTTAAATAATGAAAGTACACAAAAGTTATACCCGACGTAGACTGGACGAAAAACTTTTCGGAACAAGAAAACCGACAGCCACTAGAAATTGTATATGAAAATATAGTAAACAGTATTAGAACCCGCTTCAGAAAGAGGCAGTTTGATTAAAAACTAAAAAGCATAGTTATAAACTCTGGTGGATAACGAGATTGAAGAATTAATAAGTCGGAAAAAACAACTATATCTTAAATGGTTAAACACCCAACAACAAGAAGACAAAGAGCAATATTTAGACTTGAAAAGGACAACAAGGGAATAATAAACGTAGCAAAGAAGGAGATATGGGACAAAAAGTGTATGGAAATCAAACACATATTTAGGAGGAATAAAGTGTTCAGAATGATGGAAGTTCATAAAAAACGTAACATCGAACTCTAAAAATAAAGCAAACATTCAAACTGTATCAATAAGAAATGGCAATGGACCATACAAGATACTATTATCAGAAAACAGAGACGAATACCTGGTGAATACACCAACGGGAGGTGAGTGGTGAATATACACCATAGAGGGAGAAACAATCGTGGTTGACGTTGATACAGTTAAAAAAGCAGTTAGTAAATTGAAGAATGGTCGAGCTGCAGGACCAGGAGGAATTCCGCTGAACTGATTAAATGTGGTCAGGAAAGCTGTTTGATCAGCTTACCTGGTGTATAAATCATATATAAATGGCGCGAGTTGTGCCTGAGGAATGGAAAAGAGCTTACCATATCATCTATTCATAAAAGGGAAACAAGCTTGACTGTTCTAACTATAGAGGGAATATCAGTGACCAGTACTTTGAGCCGTCTTTATGGAAGAATTATTCGGGATCTCATTGAAGAGGAATATAGAGCTAAAGAAGAAGAAGAGCAATCTGGATTTCGAGCTGGAAGAACCTGTACCGATAATGTCCTTCATCACCCTAAAAACAAATAATAGAAAAAAGGTCAGCTACCAACCAAGAAACCCACCTTATGTTCATAAGATCTTCAGAAAGCCTACGATACAGTCCCGGTGAAAAAATTGTGGAAAGTCTTACAGGAAACCAATGTTAACTCAGACAATTATAAGAGCTCTTAAGAATTTATATACAGAGCCTCATCACAAATAAAGGTTGGCAAAACAGAGTGTCAAAGAAATTCCTAGTGGATAAAGGTTTGCGTCAGGGATGCTGTATATCACCTACATTATTTAAAATATATGTAGCGAGGGCCTTATACCAATGGAAGAAGAAATGTAATGGGATGGGTATTGACATTGGCAGAACATGCCTATACACTCTTCATTTGCTGACGATCAAGTCATCATAGCAAATGATAGGAGGGGGGGGGGGAAATAGGACGATTTAGAGTAATGGCTCGAAAATTGCATACTGAATATAAGAACTGGGACTAGAGCTTAAACGCAGAAAACTAAATACCTCCCTATAGGAACGGAACCATCGAATATCCATTCCTAGACAATCAAGAGAGAAATAACCAGAACTGCCTCTCATACACGTTGTCTGGGTGTAGAATTCGACACGTCATGCAAAGATGATAGCGAAATTAACAAACGAATAACACAAGCTAGAAGAGCAATAGGATGCCTAAACGGTATACTATGGAGCGGATAACATCGAAAGAGACGCAATATAAAACATATATGAAACTCTCATTAAAAAAGTAGTCTAACCTACGGCTCAGAGACGTGGAGAATATCAGACCAGAATCGCAGGAAACTTGAGGCAACTGAAATGGACGTATTTAGAAGAACCATAGGTATATCACGAAGAGATAGAATTCGAAATGACGAAGTAAGACAGCGAATGGGGATAGATGGATCCATTATAACGACATCGAACAGAAACAGCTGGAACGGATGGAAGAAACCAGATTACCCACAATCGCCATGCAATGGTTATCCACCGAATCACAAAAAACGAGGACGACCTAAAAAACATGGAAGGAGAGCATTAATAAAGCTATAAGTGTCTCGAGACCTGAGAGAAGATCAATGGGATGGGATCGGAAAGAATGGAAGTTAGGCATCGGACAACGACGAAAACGTTTTATTTAAACCGATATATTATATTATTATAAGTTTAGTAGTTCGCCTCTGTTCGTTCTTTCACCTATACCATATGGTCCTTACGGAAGTTCCTGACATACTTCTATCAAATCATGGCGTTTGAAGTCTCCCATTATGGTATTGTTTTTAGGACTTCTGTTATTTGCTGGTAATAAAAATTGCTCAACCTCTTCATCCTGATATTTATCAGCACTGGTAGCATATATTTGTAGGGGACGTTATAAGGAACAAGCTTCGTCCTTATTTGGAGAAGCATTATTCTGTCTGAATAGGCCGTAAAATTTGTACGCATTTGTCTGTAGCTTTTGTCAACATAACTGTCTGTAGCCACCTTGTCAACTATACCTCCCACTCCAAAAATAAACATTATAAACACAAATATACCATAGAAGTCAGACATTTTCAGTTTTGGCCAACAGCTTTAATTGTTTTTAAATCTAGGATATCTCAGTGAGTATATTTAGTCTGTAAACTAACTCTGGAAAATAAGTAATAGACGAGCCTTGTTATTATAAGATAAAACAAAATTTAATGTTCAAGTAAACGACAAGTTTGCAATGTGATATGGTAACTGAACGAGTCTAATCACTTAACTACATGTTTTGTTTTCCCTTCATTAAAATTTGGTATTTGGAACTTTCATAGACGAATGGTAAAGACTAATAAATATACATACATATATATATATATATATATATATATATATATATATATATATATATATATATATATATATATATAATAAATCTAAAATTCCGGGTTTCAATCCGTTATCTAACAATGACTTTGCACGACGTTTACGCCAAAATCTCATTTGGTATCTTTAAGTGCTCCCGCTGCTGTTGCTACTCGATACTGTGATCTCGCTACTGCGCGATGCCAAGCGAGAAACCGACTCACGTGTGGTTGCCGTCTTTTATTGGTCGGTGTCTCATTCATTGTTAGAACGATGCGAAGAAGCATCAAATTCATTGTTAGAGGAACGGATTAAAAACCCAAATTTTAATTTATTACATCCCACCATCCGTGGAAAACCTTCTATTGTAATATATATATATAGAGATATATATATATTTATATATATTTATATATAATTATATAAATATTTTTTATATTATATATATATATAATATATATATATATATATATATATATTTATGATATGTATATATATATAGATATAATATAGATATATATATATATTTATATATATATATATAGGGTTATGTATATATATATATATATATACTATATAAAATAATAATATATATATATATATATATATATATATACATATATACAGATGATAACTTTACTATCACAAAGCAGTTGTCCCTTTATAATCTATTTGAGAAGAAAAGTAATAGAGAATCGTAACCATGAAATCGAAGCTATATAGGGTTACAGGGAAAGTCCGTCCTAGATAATTAAGGACGTTATAGTTTAGTCGTTTTCTGACCGATTTGACTCTATGACATGATGTCCTAAACTTTAACCGTTTTGGAGATAATGAATGTTTAATAAAGATTTTCTAAAAAATACTTGCTTTTTTTGCTTTTATATCGATTTTTTTTTGTTAGGATGAGAGGAACTAACACCAGTTTCTGTAGACTTTTCAACCTATCCTACAGAAAGGGAATCACACTTTTTCCTTCCTGCTGGAAATGTGCCACAGTTCAGCTGATACTAAAAACTGGCAAGTAAGACCTTGCCCCCCAAATAACTACCGACCAGTCGCGCTGCATTCAATTGAATATCAAAAGTTATCAATCAGCATATTCTAAAATATCTTGAAGGATTCAATATTATTAGCGATCACCAATATGGCTTTCATAAACATAGATCAACAGGAGATCTTCTGACTTATGTAACACATGTTTGGAATAACGCAATTGCAACACTTTTAGAATCTCCAGCGGTTACTCTTGACTTATCCAAGGCAATCTTATGGTATGACTGAAAAGTTCTGTTTTGTGGCTCTCATGTTTCCTCAGAGAGCGGTTCTTTACCGGGTGGCCCGGTCCGACGGATTTTCTTTCTAAACAAACCTTCACTATGAACGCCGTTGTGCCCCAAGGCTCTATAACTGTCTCCTACTCTCCTTCTCATTTTACATTAACGATTTGCTATAAAAGACCGGGATTCCCAATCTAGAGCTTTGGCAGATGATAGTACGCTTTATCTCTTCATTCACTTTGAACGCTCGGTACATCGGCTACTCAGGCGAAATAACCGCAGACGAGCAGGAGGTCCGTTCAACTTAACAAAGACCTGGAAGAAATTCTATCTTGGGGTGACAGCAACCAAGTGAGCATTTTAACGCTACAATAAACCCGCGGCGGCAGTTTTTTTTCTTAAAAAATTAACGTTTGGCTGAACCCGACATAGTCATGTCGGGCACTCCGTATCCCCTAGCATAGTTAACACTCAATTTGGTGCGTCGTAATTTATGCAAAATATGTCCTGGCATGAAACATGTTGCCTAGGCATAGCAAAGAGAGCTTCTATCTCAAAAGTTGGGAAATATTAATTCGAACCCAGAAAAGCTTTACACTCCACAACAATTTGTTAATTCTTTACAAAGATGAAATTCGACCAACTATGGAATACTGCCCCACATGTTTGATGCTCTACTCCCAAATACACACTGCATTTGTTGCATTCTATTCAGAGAAAGAGCTGTTAGTCTGA